>OY728150.1:2101176857-2101318711 GCA_963277665.1 Viscum album
TTGATTACAAAAGTGAAAAATAAAAGTGATAACATCTAATTAATACATATTTCTTTTATCGATACCATACAAAAATTTATAAAAAATATATTGGATAATACATAATCTATAATATCAGATTTATTGATCTGTTGGAATTAGTTCGACTTTTTCAAATGTAGAATCATTCAAGATTATCTGATCAAAAACTCAATATGTGTATAAAATATTTAAAAGACCACCATGGATGGTAATAATGCATTACTTAAATGAATAAATACAGTACATCAATGTCAACCCTACCAGTAAAAACAAAAACATATCTCGTGAATATATGGTGCGTCACGCGTTGCCATCACTGTTACCTCCTTCTGGTGGGCCAGGTGCCTACAACAAATAAACATTATAAATATTTTAATAACAAAAATAATTAAATTAAATAAATAAATACAGTATATACCTGCGTCGTATGATCCCCTGTACCATCAGCTCGACGCACATATTCCCGCAGTGCTCTAACCTTAGCTGTCAATTGCGCATTTGTCTCCTCGGAAGCGCGCAGCCGTGCTCAAAATCTGACATCTGCTGTGTCATATGAGCAACAGCAGGACCGACAACCGCAGCGCGTGACACTACAGAACGAGGAATCCCTGCTCCATAGGTCAAACTATAGCCATGCCCGTCCCGACCAATAATGCGATGAAAGATCTCATCCCGTCGCATGGGAAGCTGTCGCTGGTCCTCTGGCAGATGTTCTAACTCAGCTTCAAATTGATCCTGTGAAATATTTAAATATATATAAATATATATATGTTAATATAAAGATTTATGTAATTATTGGTAAGTACAGACACTTACTATCAATGCTGCAACCTCTGGATCATTGCGATCACGAGTCCTTATCCACACCGACATTTTATCAGTTGATGCACCTTGCCCTCGCAACTGTATATTAAAAGAATATAAACACAAAACCATATTAATTAATAAATTAAAAAGTGAATAATATATACCTCATGTCAGATCTGAGACACGTGACGAGTCCCTAGCCTGTGAGCTGGTCCCTGCAACGCTCGATTCTCCGAATGGCGTGTTGACACCTCCTACATTCAATTCATTCAAATTTCAAACAAATCACATATTATTGAAAATATATATACAGCAAAATAATTAATATACAACCCGCAACACCCTCAGTAGACCAATATGCAACCAAGTCACGCCACTGAGCCGGGAGGACACCTCTCGGGACTTTTTCCAAAATGTCAGGGGCACCCACATTTGGTACCCAGTGGTCCCTCTTCACTTTGCCTTTATAATCTTTCCACAGCTTACGGCATTTGCTCATACACACGGGCCGAAACTCTTCAGGGCATACTTTCAAATTTTTCTATAATGAAAATAATCAAACATATTAGTATTATTTATAAATAGAAAATAAAGTAAAATTATTTTCTTACCTGAACCTCCCTCCATAGACGATCTAATGTGTCCTGAGGGATAGAAGCCCAATCACGCGTGGTCAATGGAAATCGATGTGGGTCACGTATGATATGACCCAGCTGAAGAATAAATGCCGGGGCATTCGGTCCCACGGGATGAAATACCTCATCAAATGAAACATCTATCGTCGTGTCGGAATTCCATGCTAATATGCCACGACCAGGGCCTCTCCTGCGAGAGGAAAGAAGCAGCCGAGTCTGATCCTGTTGAAACCAATTTTATATCTAAATTGACAAATGTTATATATATATATATATATATATATATATATATGTTAATTACATAAATAATATAGATAATGACTGTCAAACATACCTCGACCCTGAGACGTAGATGCCTCAGATGGATGATGTGGATTTTCTGCCTCTTCCCCTGACATGTCTGCAATCATACAAAATATCAGTAATGAGTCCAAAGTGATTAAAAGATAAATTGGATTGTTCTTAATAAATCAAACTTGTCGGGGGGGGGGGGGGGCTGTCCGAGTTCGGAGGGGGGCTGTCCGGGGTGCGGGGGGGGGGGGGGGGGGGGCTGTCCGAGGTGCGGGGAGGGGTGTCCGGGGTGTCGGGGGCCTGTCAGGGGTGCGGGAAGGGGTGTTCGGGGTGCGGGGGTGTCCGGGGTGCGGGGGAGGGGGGCTGTCTGGGGTGCAGGGGGGCTGTCGGGGGTGCGGGGTGGGGTGTCCGGGGTGCGGGGGGCCTGTCCGGGGTGCGGGGGGGGGGGGGGGGGGGGCTGTCCGGGTTCGGAGGGGGGGTGTCCGAGTGCGGGGGGGGGGGGGGGGGCTGTCCGGGTTCGGAGGGGGGTGTCCGAGTGCAGGGGGGGGGGCTGTCCGGGGTGCGGGGAGGCGTCCGGGGTGCGGTCCGGAGTGCGCGCCGGGGGCTGTCCGGGGTGCGGGTGCCGTCCGGGGTGGGGGGGGGGAGGGCCGAGAGGCCGGAGGGCGGCGGCCGGAGGCCGAGGGCGGAGGGCGGCGGCCGGAGGCCCGAGGGCGGAGGGCGGCGGCCGGAGGGCGGATGGCAGGCGGCGGGGAGGCCGGGCGGCAGGGGAGGGCGGGCGGCGGGGGAGGGCGGGCGGCGGGGGAGGCCGGGCGGCGGGGGAGGGCGGGCGGCGGGGAGGCCGGGCGGCGGGGGAGGCCGGGCGGCGGGGGAGGGGAGGGCGGCGCGAGGGAGGGCGGCGAGGGAGGGTTAGGGCGAGGGAGATCGAGGGAGAGGGCGCGGGGGGGGGGGGGGGGGGCGCAGAAACCCCCCGAAATTTTTTAGGCAGCTTAGCGACCGCCAATGGCGGTCGCCTGAGTCTGGGGGGCTCCAATGCCCCCTTTTCTAGTAGTGTGAAGTCTGCTGAGGATGCATTATATCCTGGCTGCAAGATGAGCAAATTAGAAGCAGTTGCAAAATTTATGGCTATCAAATCAGATAACGGAATGTCAAACACCTGTTTTGACCAGATATTTTCTTTGCTGAAAACACTGTTACCTGAAGGAAATGTTTTACCTGCAAATTACTATGAAAGTAAGAGGTTGGTTCGAAATTTGGGACTTACTTGTCAGAAGATTCATGCATGTTCAAATGACTGCATTTTATATTCTGGGGAAAATGAGTCGTTGGATAGTTGTCCCACATGTGGGCAACTGAGATATAAAGAAGGACAACACGGGAAGTCTGGTTTGATTCCTGTAAAACAGTTGAGATATTTTCCGCTTACATCCAGACTTCAGCGTTTATTCATGTCTAAGAATACAATGACAATGATGTCATGGCATAAAGAGAATAGTTCAACCGATAAAAGCTTGAATCATCCAGCCGATGGTGATTCATGGAAACATTTTGATAGAGTGAATCCATCCTTTGCTTTAGAAGCTAGAAATGTTCGACTGGGCCTTTCCACTGATGGTTTCTGTCCGTTTGGATCTTATGGTAGTCAATATTCATGTTGGCCTGTTTTTTTAACTCCGTACAATTTACCTCCATGGATGTTGATGAAGGAGCCATATATCTTTTTGACTATACTAATTCCAGGACATCCGAAGAAAAATATTGATGTTTATTTGAAGCCATTGATTGATGAATTAAATTTATTGTGGAGTACTGGTGTCAGTACATATGATGTTGCAAAGAAACAGAATTTCATACTGAGAGCAGCATTGATATGGACAATAAGTGACTTCCCGGCTTATGGGATGTTATCTGGCTGGAGTACACATGGTCAGAAATCATGTCCTTACTGTATGGGAGAGAACAAAGCATTTATGCTCATTCATGGAAAGAAACCTTGTTATTTTGACTGTCATCACAGATTTCTTCCAGCTGATCATCCTTTTCGCAGAAACAGATCTCATTTCAGAAAAGGAACAACTGAAAGGGATGGACCTCCAAAAATGCTATCAGGTTCGGAGTTAAAATCGGTTGTATTTTCATTACCTCCCATCACTTTTGGTCCCACAATAAACCAACAGAAAATTTCTGGTTTTGGGAAAGAACACAATTGGATTAAACGTATCATATTTTGGGATTTTCCATATTGGTCTGATTTGTTGGTCCGACACATGTTAGATGTCATGCATATTGAGAAGAACTGTTTTGATAATTTGTTTCATACAGTTTTGGATACGCCAGGAAAGAGCAAAGACAATGTAAATGCACGTTTAGATCTTTCCCAAATTTGCAGGCGTCCAGAATTGGAACTATTTGAGAATGTCAGAACAGAAAGGTTACTGAAACCAAAAGCAGCTTATACACTGTCTAAAGAAAACCGTTTATTATTTTGTCAGTGGATTGCAGATTTGAGACTTCCAGATGGATGTGCTTCCAATTTGGGTAGATGTGTAAAGAATGGTCATATTACGGTATTAAAAAGTCATGATTGTCATTTTATAATGGAGAGACTTCTACCCATTGGATTAAGAGGTCTCTTGAATTCTGTGATTTGGGATTCCATAACAGACATGTCTCATTTTTTTCGGGAAATTTGTGCGGCTACAGCAGATTATGATGCTCTAGGCAAACTTGAAAAAGATGTTGTTGTAATTATATGTAAACTGGAAAAAATATTTCCTCTGTCTTTCTTAGACTCAATGGAACATTTGATGTTACATTTTCCATATGAAGCCAAATGTGGAGGTCCGGTACAGTTTCGATGGATGTACCCATTTGAAAGATGCATGCAAAAATTAAAAAGAAAAGTACGCAACAAAGCATCTGTTGAAGGATCTATTGCAGAAGCTTATTTACAAGAGGAAATATCTTTTTTCTGCTCCCATTATTTTGAATCTGAGTATCCTTCAAAACACAACCGAATGGGATAGAATGAGAGGAATGTTGATGAAATTGATAATCAATTATCTGTTTTCAACCAGTCAGAGCTTGGTTTTGGTGGAGTTTCTGAACGCTGGCTTTCAGATGATGAACATCATAGAGCTCATACGTATGTTCTGCTCAACTGTGAAGAGATGACATCAGTTGTACTATAAGTGTTTATATCACTTATTCTATCATTTATGTTACAGTAAATAACTTTGGTTTTTATAGGTTGTATGATAATCATATCAAGAAACAAATTCCACAAATTACAGCAGCTGCTCTCGAAGAACGCCGACTGAAAAATTTCTCTCAGTGGTTTCAAAAACTGGTAACATAAATTCTTTATCTTCTAGCAACTCATTCAATGTATAGTTTACTATATTGATAATTATTTCACAAATTTTCAGGTGTCTCGACATGATGATAAAATTGACAAACAGTTGTGTGTATTGAGTAACCCACCTTCCAAACTTGTTAAAACTTATAATGCATATGTGGTGAATGGATTTCGATTCCACACACATGCATATGGGGAATCGAAAAAAACAATGAACAGTGGAGTTAGCTTGAGAGGATCTCATCATTGAGAAAATGAAGTTGACTTTTATGGCATACTTGATGAAATCATTGAACTCTGTTATCTTGGACAACATTACATAACCATGTTCAAATGTCGGTGGTTGGATACAGAGAGAGGCGTGCGTGTTCATCCAACTCATGGAATCATTGATATTAAATGTAAAAGTGTTCTCGCAGTAAATGAACCATTTTTATTGGCTCAACAGGCATATCAAGTTTATTATGCAAAGTACTGTGCAACATCAAGAGACTTGACTGATTGGTGGAGTGTAATAAAAATCAAAATTCGAGACAATCAATTTAGTCAAAGTGAATGTGCTTTCACTGATGTGCAAAGAATTGAAGTTTTTCAAGAGAGTACTCAAAATCAATCTTTTTTACAAAGAGACATGAGTATCGATGACGACACCCCACATTTAAGAGTCGGTGATGACGATGATGTTAATGATGTCACATATGAATTTGAAACGGTAAGAGATGAAGCAACTGTAACTCGAATGGATATCGATGATGTTGAGGAGGAATATGAAGATGACATTGACATATATGAAGATGATGGTGAAGATGAACACTGATAGCATTTCATGGTATTTATATACAATCATAACATGTATATATGTATATATAATAGGAATTATCAATTATTTGCTAACATTAACATTTTCTGTTTCAGATGGACGACGCCACATTTCGTGCGTTGGCGGATGCTGACCTGAGTTTTGATGCGGATGAGTTGCTGACAGATGACCCTCAGCCTGCAGGTGCTCCAGGGAGTACGCGGAGGGGGCACGGTCTTGCACGATTGATGATTCCTGACCCCGTCCCCGAGCGATGTCCACATCTTGGGTTTGATCCACGCACACGGAGGTGTGATAACCTGTGTGATAACATGTGGATTTGACTAAGATTTCATTAATCTATTCACATAATAAATGTTTATTATTTTTTCAGTTTTCCGCATATAGCAGTCGGACAGGGCAGCGCTATTTTGCGCAACTATTTCTCTCAGCCGTGGACCACATGGGAGCAGATTCCCATTGATGTGCAGCAGGCCATGTTCGGCCATTGGTTGGTACGTACGTAAATAAATAATTTTTTTTTGAAAATTATTTCATTTCTAACTTGATATTTTGATTTATTTGTAGGGTTTATGGTATCTGATCGAGGATACCATGCGTGACGCCATCCACGAGGCCTGGGAGGTGGCCATGCGTGATCGTCTTCGTCAGTTTTTTCACAATTTAAGAAAAGATGCGATGAAGAAAGCAGGAGTGTCAGATTTTGAGGAGTCATGTAGGGCACACAGACTAGAGTATATTTCATCCCATGTATGGGATGGATTATGTGCGCACTGGTTGAGTGGTGCCTTTCATAGGAGATCATCGGTGGGGAGGCAGAATCGAGGGAGACAGGAGGTGACTCATCGAGCTGGGAGTCGTTCTTTCAGTACTCATAGACAGCATCTGGTACGTACATTATTTATAAATATTTTATATAACTATAAATATTAACAGTTTATTTTTTATTCTTATAGGCTGTCGAGCACCCCGATATTACAGAGTACGACGTATATCGGAGGATGTATAGTGATCCTGCTACTGGGGAGCTCAGAGGTGATCGTCAGCATCACATCGTGGTCAGTATTATTTGTTTTCAAGTTTAAAAATTAACTGCATATAATATATTCACAATTTTAATTTTAAATTGCAACTATAGGAGTCATATGAGGCCGCATCGGCACAGGCCCGGCCTGAGAGTCAGGCCGAGTCATCAGATCAGACCACTGCCCGTCAGTTTGATGAGGCGGCATGGATGCAGGCCACCCAGTATGCCTTCGAGAAGGGCCGAGTAGTTGGTATCGGCTCTCGACTGACTCCCGGAGATTATTATGGCAGTGCTGCGATGTCGGCGTCCAGCTCGAGAGGAGCTCATGCATCTTCTTCTACATAGTATGAGAATCAGTTGCGATCTCAGACTGCACAGATAGAGAGTCTCCGACAGGAGCAGGAGCAGATGCGTCAGCAGCATGAGGAGGAGCGTCGACGCCAGCAGCAGCTGTACGAGGAGCAGACGAGTCGGTGGCAGCAGCAGCATCAGGAGCAGATGGAGTACATGCGCCGACTCACTCATGCTTTAGGGATGGATTTTCCTCCACCACCATCTGCAGATCCCCCACCTCCCCCCTCCCCCCTCCTTCAGATTAGAGTTTGTATTTCTGTTATAAAATTTGTGAAATCAAATTTTTTTTTTCTATTCGTAGTTTCTGTCTCATTATAAAATATTAATAATATTATATTTTTAAATAACAATATTAATATGAATAATAATATTATTTATATTTTATAATATTAAATATTATATATATATTAAAATTATATATATATATATATTAAAATTTTATAATATTAAAATTTAATTTTTTTTTGTAATACTTGAATTATTTTAATATTTGAATGTAAAATAATTCTATTATTTTATATTAATTAAAATAACTTATTAATATTTTTTTTATTTATAAATTATAATTGTAATATTATTATATTAATTAAATCATTTATTAATATTCTATTATTTTTTATTTTTGAATTATAATTCTACTATTATTATAGTAATTAAAATAATTTATTATTTTCATTTCTAAATTATAATTCTATTATTATATTAATTAAAATAATTTATTAATAATTTATTTTTTTTATTTTTTTTATATTATTTGCGACGAGATACTATGCCCGTCGCAAATACTAGTATTAGTATTTGCGACGGGACCCATCGCAAATACTATTTGTAGTATTTGCGACGGGATACTACTCCCGTCGCAAATACTAGTATTATTAATTTTTTTTTATTTTTTAAAAATATAGTTTTTTCGACGGAACCGTCGCAAAAGGTATTTGCGACGGGTCCCATCGCAAAAGGTATTTACGACGGGTCCCGTCGTAAAAACTATTTTAAAAGTTTTTTACAAAAATACGGAATACTATTTGCGACGGGGAGAATTTCCGTCGCCAAAAAGGGATTTAGCGACGGGCCCGTCGCAAATAAGTATAGTTGCGACGGGATCCCGTCGCAAATAGCCCGTCGCAAATACCTGTTTTTCTAGTAGTGGGAGTAACATGAGTATCCATTCCTCCTTTCAGGATGGCTATTAATGAGTAGTCATAACTAGCTATAAGACTTGGAAGTTGATGTATCTATACTACCAAATACCCCCCTCATGTTCAACTATCCTTTTTAACCATGAATGGGTACACTACCCTCAACCATTGTGTTGGTTACCATATGTTGAAATAACTTCTGGATAAGATCTAGTATCCATTTCAAAATATAGACAAATTATTTGACTATCTCTTAGCTGTGAGGGTTTTCTACATGATTTATTTGAGTTTTGATGACCATTAAGTGAAAGTTAGACCATTAGATATACCACAATTAATCACTCCATAATTGACATGGACTGTTCAAGTATTTTTTCATGTAGAATGGTCTTACATGTTCTCTACAGATATTCATGTATTTTATGAATTAGTTTTTTCACCAATAGTAGGATTCAGTTTTGGTAGTATTTATAGACCAAATAATAGTTCACTCATATAATCCGAATTAACATTCCCAATATCATGATATAACATTGATCACAATAACGTAGAACCATATATATGCTAAGATCACCAAATTCCACTTTTATAATGATAATAACAACATTATGGGTGAAATTGTCTTGGAGAAAGGAGTATTGGATGACCTAGAGAAGGTGAGAGTTGTAGTTTCTCGAGTTTGGAAAATGGAAATCCATGATCTATGAAGATTGAGGTGGATAGATGGATATTATAGGAGAATAATACAAGAATTCACACATATTTATGAACCACACTAAGGGTTGACAGTGATTAGAGACATAAATAAATTGTATGGAGCATATAATAAAGCCATTTAGAAGTTATATAGGAGAATAACATTAGATCTGATACTAATTTTACCTAATCATTGAAGATGATAAATGGTTTATTATGAGTAATCTAAAATTGGTTTAGAATATATTCTGATGTGGGTTTTTTGATTCATGGTGTACATATCTTGTTAGATGAGTCCACAATAGGATTATTACTTAACAAATGACCTAGAGAAAGGATTTTTGGTTCATGCCTTGTGTTTTTATAATAATTAATTAATGGGTGATTGTATTTTCGTGTAAATATACCAAAAAATCATTTATTATATCTTCACACAGTTTCCCTTGAACCTTATATGGATAAGGCAGGTTAAATACACAAAATCCAGTGACATCACACTTTCTTATACACTAGGGAAGGTAAATGTTGTTTCTGATTCTATGAGATAGAAAAATTAGACACATGTAGTCCAAGAGGTCAGTTTCAAATTGATATTAATGTAAATGATTTCATTGATGAATTTGGAGGTGTTGGACTATTATTGATTGGTAAAATTATCATATATAGACTTTTTCAATTCACATATGGACAGAGTGAAGATGGGGATACTATTAGATCCAATGGTCTTGTTCTTATGGAGAGTGTTTCATGTGAGGACCCACTGCCTGGTTGCATTTTTATTGGGGATGATATATTGAACATTCATTTGAATTTTTAGGTACGAACAGACATATGGTAAGATTTTATGAAATACATTCATTTATTTACATGGTCATTACATCCTGATCATACAAAGATGTACCATGACTTTTTCCACTATTGTTAGTGACCAATATTGACAAGGGATATAATTGGATTCAAGACCCATTGTTCCACCTGTTTCTATGTTGAGGGGGATATAAAGCTCCCAATAGTGGTTTGGAATACATTACCCATTCTTGTGTGTAAAATGGATGACATCATTATTGGTTTTATGATGGGATTTCATATGCCACCTAGATTTGAGATGTTGTATAGGTGATATAAGAGATATTGAAAAATGTCTCTAACATTCTAAAAATCAATGATTCCATTTATATAGATGAAGTGAAAGGATATATGTCGAATAGATCATAGGAATTTATGGAGTTCCATGAACTATCATATTGAATAGTGACTATCATTTTACATCATGGTCTTATGAGGGTTTCAGAGGGAACACAGTTCATAGGTACTGATGAGTACCTTCTATCACCCACATACTGATGATTTGTCAATGTGTATAATACATGTTTTCTAGGACATGCTTCTAGTATTTTTCCAAGTTTTTTCAGGTTATTAAGAGAAAAAATGTATTCTCTCGGATTTATCTTACAATATAATCTTCCATATGACTATAAAAAAGGATCACTATGTGGCTTTATATAGTAGTTCATTAATTTTAACATGTCTATAGTTAGAGGATGGATAGGTAATTCTATTAGGACCCTATCCCATTAATAAGAGTTAGAAAGTGGTACAACTTTTCATGAATAATATATATACAACTCACTCTATATAGTTGTGTCACCTCAATTGCTTCCACTGACCAATGGATTTCATTGTGGTGGATGTGGTTTAATTATTTAATTCATCTATAAAATGGCATAGATGAATTCAATTGTAGGGGAATATATTGCCTTATTATGTCTAGGACTTGGAGATTTTTTAGAGATTTAGGTTAGTAACGTATATCTTAAAGTTATTTCAAAGTTATCAATCCTTGAATGATGTATTTCATGTATCTCATAATGATTGATATCATTCATTTTCATGTCATTTTATTCATCTAGATGAGATTTATTTAGTGGTTGGTGCTTCCTTTAACAATCTCTTCATATGTATCATTTATTAGAGCATTATGTTTGTTCATGTTATGTTAGATCTTTTATTGTGGGTGTTATGGAATAATTAACATTTACAAGATGAGACATGGGAGTGAGAGTAAAATATACATCATCAATAGAAGGAGTTATTCTCAATATATGCTTTTATACAATTTGAATGGATACATGAGAATGATTTGTTTTTAGTAAGGGAGATAATAAGATACTTAATATTCTCTTGAGCTATATATCATTTAAATTTTGGTTAATACATTTTTTTACCTCTAGGGTATTTCAGAATATTTTGTGGAATTTTCCAATAACATTTGAGGGTCATTTCAATCTTGGAGCTCTAGATTTTGGAGAAAACATACTAGGTTCATAGTTATCTTAAAATTTTGCACTAGAGGCCACACGATTTGGGTAGACAATATATGATTCTTTAGATTGTCCTTATCGAGGTGCGTTGATAACATGTAGTATTGCAAAACATTGTTCCCATCATACAATATTTGCCCAACATATGTAGTGGGATTTCATTCATTGCACATAGTTTGGGAAAACTATGTAGAAAAACATTGAACCCTTTAAAAAATGGTTAATTTCCTATATTTCACATCCACCATTATAACAATTAACCCTTTTTTCTGTTATTTGACACAAAATAGATGAACTTGTACATGAATCTCTCCCAATACCATCACATAGGCTCTGATATTTAATCTTCATAAGACATTAGAATCAATTTTCATTGGTTGTGTTGGATAGATACCAGTACGATATCAATTTTTATCACTTTATTCCATAATTTTTATTTCTCAATTGAATGCTACTTCAATGAGAGATAATATTCCATATTATGAGGAGGTTTGGTTTGATTATTTTATTTTATTCCTACAGTTATATCCTATATTAATGGCCAATAAATGATGAGGCATACAATATATGCCCATGGAAGGTAGTCTCATGCTTCTACCGTAACGTCTACTGGTATATATATTTCACCATTGTATCATGCGTCAAATTTTCCAAAAAATAACATATTAAATGGATTTTCCATAAATAAAATGTGTGGTTATATGTTTTTATCACCCATGTCACCTGATATCAGTATTAAGTGTCGAGGACCCCGAATAGAACCACCCCATTCGATTGGTTTCTAATTTAGACAAAAAAAGCATGAGTATATTATGAATTTGGTTAACCTTAAGAGCTAAATCAATGATCATATTCAGTAGAAGTTTTTATTTAATTAAATAATATTTTTTATTAATTCATATGGATATATTTACATATTTCTAGGGCCTATAATCCTATTATATGTATTTTATCCACATTATGAGGTGTGTTGATTTACAAGAAATGAAATCTCAATTATGAAATAAATGCATTGTTCAGTGGTATCTTTAGACTAAGAAACTAAGACCATTTGTTATTCAATACTAAGGGTGATATAGTGGTTACAAATTGGAATAGAGTGGATGGAATCACTAGGCTTATTGAATTAATATATATCATTAGTAGATTTATGTCATGGAATGAGAGAAACATGGGTTGTCATATAAGTGTCATGGATGGGAACACTTGGAAAGTTAATTAGGGCACACCACATGCGACACTTGGTTGCATGGCTTAGAATAACATGGATGGCCTCTTAGGGATGTTTGGAATAATCATTATTTTGAGAATCATTTGGTTTTAGCAAGAAATGTATAGGATATGATCAAAGGTATATATCATTCTCCCATGCCTAGATGAATATCTAGGTTTAAATGAGGAATTCCATTGATAGTTCTTTTACTATAAATGGTTCATATAAAATCTTGAGGGATACAAAAGTTCCTCATATGGAACTCCAGGGATGGATCATGATTCCAATATATATATTAGTTAATTAATTTATGTGATGTGTCTCCCAAGAAAAAATATACTTGGATTCATTCATATCCTTACTATAATTACGGTTTTGATTTCATTCCTTTATCTAGTGTAACAAAATTTGATGTGATCACACCTTACACAAAATATGATCAATAGGGGATGTCTTGTCTATGAGCTACATTATGAGCCTCCTATATAATAATATCATAATTAAAAAACACTTAGTAAACTTATTAATGGGAAAATGTTGTCGGTTCCCAAATATTTGATGTAATCATACCCTAATTAGGCTACCATTAGACATGGGTTCCCACACATATTCATACATGGATGTAGTAACAGGTGTGGGTGGGGAAAAATAATATACGATTGAGAGAGAGATTTTTGAGTAGATTCTAGTGATTAGGATGACTTATGAATCACGGTTAGAAAAGAACCACATGTCTTCTACTTTTTTATCTATTTGTATATGTGTTCTATGTCGTCTATACATCTTATATCATTATTTTTGCAAAAATCCATTTCTAGATCATATTATAAATTGATTTATTTTCATCTATTTAATATTATCTGTATCATGCATAGATAAATTACTATTACTGATCATTATATCATAGAAGTTATAGTATTTTCACAACACCACATAGACACCTAAAACTATTTTAAATACTATAAAAAATGAGGAGGTGTACAATTGATCACATAGTGATCCAATAATATTACTATTAATAAATTGAATCATGTTAGGCTGTGAAAAAGTGTTATTAAAGTCTGTTTTTATTTTTTACTTATTCATTTGGGATCTGGTGTACTATAAATTTATTAATGTATAAGATCATGTGATATAACTCATACTAGTGCATCATGAATAACATTTCATATAATATTATAGATCACCATGGGTATGTGATTGATTTTATTTTCATGTTATATTATAATTTTGAATGTTTTCAACTTAGACTATGCAAATGATTATTGAGATTTTTAGTTTATAGGGTTTTGGATTGTAGATCATGGGCCTTAATGGAATGTATAATCTCATGTATCATAATAAGAATTTATGATAATATGATATAGTCCTACTATAATTACCATCATTACTAAAAACTATACCTCATCCATTTAAATTTTTAGAAAAATACTCACATTAAATTTTCTTGTATATGTACATGGTAAAATTACACATTGTTGGAATGATGTGATAAATATGTTTTAACCTTTTGGTAGGTATTATTGATCTTATGGGGATATTATTGATGGAGGAAATGGTGACATAGTCCAATTTCTATGGAATGAGTGGAGCCTGTGAGTGGCCACTAACTTTATTTGTATTCATAGTGACGCACCCTGTAATGTTGAATTTTTCCAAGTTTATGTTAATTAATGTGTTAGTAAAAACATAAATTTTGAAATCCAATATATCATTGAATATAAAATATCATTAATATAAACATGTATTTGGGGTTTGTGGGATAAGGATCTATATAGGGATATGATGGTTTTATATGTAAACTTAATTGATGTGGCCATATCCTGAAGTGAGTATATATATGTCTATATCCACATACATGGTGTTTTCTTACCGTATTTGTTCTTTTAGTTAATTTTTTACGATTAAAATATTTGGTATTAGCTTATATCACATGAAATGAAATTATTTTAATATGTTCCTTGTGACTACAGTTCCATGATCTAGATCATCATGGATGATGACGGGGGGGGGGGGGGGGGTCAACATGAGATATGTTTCTTGAGTTACCCCTAATATAGGTGGATTTTCACTGATAATATTTACCTTGATGGCCTTTACACATGGTTTTTAATATTTTTATATTGGAAGACACATGAGTGGGACTTTTTTATGTTATATGATGAATGGGTATATATGAGAAATGATACTTTTTATGTGGGATTGGTCTATAGAGAGACCATATTTTATGGGCTGCATGGGTAGTCTGAAATCCCTTGAGATTCATTTTTGGGTTTTATTAGTTTGAGACACATAATAATTGAGGGAAACATCGGAGGGGGGTTCCTAGGTTTATTAGGTCATTGACTAATGCATGAAAGGAATTATTTTATATATTTTATTAATGAAATGTAGGTTCTATAAGGGATTTAGTATAGTGATATATAATCCTTGTAAATTTTTATTAGGAATAATGCTTTGGTTTGATTGGTTTAGGTATTGAGGTTTGGTTCCAAGGGAAGAATTAGTTGGAAATAAGGAAAAGGGTTTTTTTGATGCATTCGTTAGTGGTGAAGTGATATAGAGTGGATGGACACATAACATTTTTAAGGATATATTGATGGACAATGATCATGGGTTATAAATAGGAAATGGTGAATGCACCATGTTCTAAAAAAAGACCCAAGGGTGGTAACATTTTAAATTGAATGAAATGAAATATAGCATGGTATGAAATTTTTGAATGTGAGCCTAGTTATGAAGATTAACTAATTGTCAGATTTTGAGTTGGATTGATGTGATCGAGTGGTATTGGAATTTATACCAATTACTCTTGGATGGGATAAAGTTATTATATTTCATATATGTGTGGTGCTTATGTATTTTGAAAATGTGAGTGTTCATGTGCAATACTAGGGATAATGGAATTAATGAAAAACTCATGGGATTAGTTTTTACAGGATTCATGGGAATAAGAAGTGCCTCTTATGGGTTGGTGAATTTTTGAAATTGATATGGTGTTATGGAATGATTGATCATTTAATTTTTAAAGGAATTAATTACATTGGATGAACTAGGTATGGAATGGATTGAGAAACATACATGCTTTTTCAGGCCTTGCTATGGTGGATCATGATGAAAAGTATAATATAATCCATACTGCGAGGAGTTCATATCCTGCTATTTGGGGATGAGGTCATAATTATGTACTGTATGATGATAAATTTCATGTCTTTTGTTCTTCAAATTATGAAACATGTGTAGTTTGATTTTGTGATGTAACTGTGGAAAATGGGGGATGGGAAAATCCAATTCTAATGTTTGGTGATGAATGGATCATGGGCCATGGTGGTAGTGGATTTTTTTCATTAGTGAGATGATATTCATACTCATTTTTTGAGTAGTGATATATTCTTATTAGGTGTACAAACCATGTATTTGAAGGATCATAGATATGTGAAACCAATAGTGGAGTAACCATTGCGGTTGTGAGAGGTTTGTTGAAAAAACATGATCTATAATAGAATTAAATAGGTAATGAAATATGGGAATCCATATGTGGTGATAAATTGATATCACAAATTTTATTTAGTGTTTCAATATAATAAAACGATTTAAGTGATATAAGATCTGTGGTTTGTCAAAATTTGTGGAATTTTATAGTGGATGTTATGATAGATGGAGGATTAAAACATTGAATTTCATAATAAGTTTTGTTAAAATATTAGTATTATTTCATCGATGATCATGGTATTCATTTTTCAATGTGTAAATCATTATTAGTATGTTTTTTTAATGAATTTTTATATTCGAGACTTTTTTGAGAAGGTTTAGTCAATATATGTTTGGTTGGTGTTTTGTGTGAGATGGAATTCAGTGATCTAGAAACCAAATTGGGTACATCATTTTATACACAATGTGTATCTTTCAGGATTTATCCCCAAATTTATAATTAAAAGTTATTTTTTCATGTTATACATGGAATGTTGAAGTATTTCTATTCTAACATGGAATTTGGAAATGGGAATGGATATATGCATATAAACATTACTGCTATGTATGTTTGTGTGTGGTAATATATGACCATTACAAACAAAGTGGTGGTAATCTTATAGCATGACTAGATAGGAAATCATAGTGGTGGGGAGTGATAAGGTATTATAATTGGCCTTGGTAAGCTCGGGATTATAGTGGGGATCACCATAGATTATATGACCATTTATATTATTACATGTTGTTGTATCCCGATAGTCAGGTTTATGTGAGTGATATTATGGGGTTTCAATATTGAATTAGGTTGATAATTTTTATATAATTATTGAGAACCATTTTTTTAAAGTTTCACATTGAAAATGTATCATTGATTTATTTATATTAAAAATAAAATATAATGAAAATTTATAATCAGGATAGTTTGGGACATATTTTTGGATGACCATATGGCCTTATTGAGTGATGAAAGGTCATGGTGGGGAGTTTTTATGGCCTTTTGAGAGTATTGGTATTTGTATCATAGATAAATATTCAATTTTTATTTCATGGATTTGATGGATTTTTAATTGGTGATCAGAATAGATATCAATAATGTTTAAATATCCAAAAGCTATCATTTTTTTCTAGGTTAAAGGGTCATGGGGTACCTTGACTATTTAGGAGAGCCTAGGAGGTTTGGGTTATGATTCAATAATTTTGCATGATTATTCTTATGGTGAAAATTTTAGGAGAAACCAAGTGAAATCCGAGGAGTGAATCGGTTTCCAGTGAAACAATATTGATGATAGTTGTGTAAGACTATTTTTTTCATGGGTTTGAAGAAACTATTTGAATTCGAGCCTAGATAGTTTAACATGGTATATATTGAAGGTTTGGTGCATAATATCTGCATTTCTTCTGAAAACCAAGTAGAATTTGGACGTTTGGCTTAGAAGCAATTTTCATGGTCAATGTATGGTTTGGTAAATCATGTTCCCGACTATGTGATATGATTTCGATTGGGTATAAACAACCACAATATTGGTGTATCATCTAGAAAACTATATAGTGAAACCAAGTGTCCTGTTAAGATATTGTGAACTACCTTTCTACCCATATAGGTTATAAGAGGGTATCCCCTATTTTCCTCCCTCTCCCTCACAGGTATAGCCGGAGGATTTCCCCCTTAATCCATTTCTTCTTACCGTATGTATAAGGTGGGGGTTTTAATCATTTTCTTTAATGTTACAATGTACATTTTTCTCTTCTCCATATTTTCTATCTACCACATCATCCATGAGTAATTCATATTGTTTTGGTTTTGTTTGGTAATCATTATTTCTTTAAATAATGGGTAAAAGACCAATTTTAATAGGGAAATTGATATGACTTATGAAATGGACGTCTGAATATGAATTTCACCTATAATAACACATTTCATCATGAAAGGTATATCACTCTATCATAATTTTTTTGTTATAAATTCCCATGAAAATAGGGGGTCTAGAATTTTGAATCAAAAGAGAATCACCACTGAAAATAAGTTTATAGTTATCAGAAATAGCTTCTAGGATTTGAATGAAAAAAATGATATCTATTAGTCTCCATTTTATTACAAGGATATCCATGATGTATTTTTCCTCCCTTTATGTCTGTAAAATCATTGTGTCCCTACTGATAGTAGACCTACACCACCTGATATTATATGCTTAAGGCCATCGATCATTTATCATTATCTCAACAGAAACGAACATACATCTCGGATTCAGAATCGATCCAAAAAATTTGGATATTGTAATTCAAACAAAGGGAAAAGACATTGAAAATAGATCTTTATTCCACTGAAATAGTATTTCTCATACAAAAAAGAACATTAAACAAGGAACACTGAACTATAATCATCCTGATTGTGGTCACCTCCTCCCATGACACCCTAATAAAAGGATCAATCCACATTATTCTTATATCATCGAGATAGAGGATTTCACATTAACCATCATCATTTCAAACCTCTATCATTGCCTTCAGTATTAAATGAGACCATTTGATAAATACCCATACTAACAACAATGTGATCACAACTTTGATAGAGGGCACCCAGTTTTATAATTAGAGAAAAATATGCACCTTTAAATTGAGGTAAGGGAATTTCTTTTCATTGTGCCTTCTATTAAGATCCGCCCTAATCACCTAACACATGAATGAAAATTAAATTCTTCAAAGTCTAAACTCATGAGGTAACTCCTCAATTACATGGAACTATGATGTCATGAAACCCTGAATATCATCACCTTGAATTGAAATAACCTAGTTGTTGACCGATAAGTTCCCTTAACTAGTTAGCCAAGTAACTCTACAAAAGATTCCACGCTGTCTCGATCAAGGTCCTCTTGAAACACATTAAACTTGAATCCATGTTGATTACAATATTATTAATAATCTACTCCATTATAATGGAACTTTTTAGCCTCCTACAAATGGAAAAATTCATTTTCTCATATATCCTCATACTCCAAAATTTGGTATAGAACATGTTAGTCTACTGATAAACATGTATTAGAATAATATAGTCCAATGTGAAAAGGGTCCCAAAATATTAGAGAACAATAAAAAATCTAGTTCATACATTAGAATGATTTTTTAATTCAATTAATTATTATCTTCATTATCTGGTCATGATATTAGTCTATAATGGAGACTATCATACTTAAAATTTATGTTTGAGACAATAATCCCATGAAATATTTGAACTCTCACTACCCATTTGTCATTTTAGTAATTAATATCACCAGACCTGACCACTCAATGGAATTTACCCTTTATGAATTGAATGAAACCAATCATGAAATGTAATGGTCCCAATAATATACCAAAACACACCACCCACCAAGCACAATCATCTTCGTATCTATCCTTTATTGAAATGTCCCATGAATATTTTCCCTCTAGAATTTCCGAAGTCATTTTGGTTTATATTCCATGCATGTTCAACAACATGCTCATCATATTGGCACAACCAAATTCAATAATCTTGAAACTTATTCTCTAATAATCCTAGTGTCATTTAACTTTAGATTTTAATTCCAAAATAATGGAATTTAGGATTCATTGTAGCTCAATGAAGATAGATTTTGATGATTTAATAAAAGAATGAATATATATGGGGATGGTAGATATTAAAATGTTATCGAATTTGATCCTTCCTCAAAATTATAGAAATATGGTTTTATAGTTCTATATATGGTGGGAGACAAGACTATCTTGCTCTTAAAAAAACACCCTTTTGATTTTACTATATGATATGGGAGAACCTAAATACATAATCTGCAATTTTCTTAATGGAATTACCAACATCTATTAAATGATTATACAACCCTATTTGGAAGATGATTAGGATATAAAATTACATCTCATGTATAGGTTGATCTTTTTTTTACTACATCGACTATATAAATGAATAATATTTTTTAATTCATATAATATTTCATTCTTATAATTTATAAATAAAAATATTTCATCATAAAATATGAGTAGATAAAAAATTCAACATCTAGAACCATTGTTAGACTAAATTACTTTCCCTCTGTCTCACTCAAAATTTAAATTCAAGGAATGTTCATACTATTATTGGATGAGCAAACTGAATGACATTGTAACACCCTATCATAGATCTCAAATAGATTTAAAGAGCCCAAATACCTTTTCACATAAGAGGAATAGGGAGCTAAGGGGGTGAATTGAATCTAAACAACAAATCATAGTCTCAATCAATGAAACTGATGTCATCTATTACCATTAAAATGAATTTTCACTCTAATATATCATAATCTTTATACATATCAAACGTTTTCTTAATATTTGGGTTGAGTTTTTCATATTGATATCTTTCTATATTTCCCTCACAATGAAGATAACCCCTAAGTTGCTATAGTCATCCAAGAAACCATCATACTCCTATGTGATTATAAGAGGATGAAGCATAACCTCAGTTATTATTAGATATATATCATTGAACCATATACAAAAAACATGAAAGGAAAACCATCCTATATTGGTTGTTTTTTGGATTCAAATATTATCGAATAAAAACCAATGTAGTGGAACCAACCACTCTTGGAGGTGGACCCCCAAGAAATAAAAACCACATAGGATCTATTAGTAGGAACTATATTAAATTTAATGAAGTAGTATTAAAATACCCTTGGAAAACATCGGGTCTCTGATCGAATTTGACAACAATAGAAAAGAATGATTGTATGGTCTCTTAGTCACCTAGAATGGAATCTATAAAATCGTTGTCCAAATACTACACCAACCTTGGTGTGTTTCGAATGAATCTATTCTATATATATATACTATAGAACACTTCATCCTCATAAATGTGAAAACCAATAAGAAACTCCTCAGTTATTTCCAATGATATCCTTCCATCCAAATCCATATTCCAGGAGTATATTCAATCATCCAACAAAATATTTATTCTTATCGAATTCTCCATATTCTTCATAGAAGAATGCATAATAAAAATTTCCCAATCTATAACTCATAATATATAATCCTTATATATCTACCTTTAACATCTCTAGAAACTAAAAATTCATTTTTGAAAGCAGATTTTTCTTCTCAACCATCATGTAAAAAATTATTTTATCTGAGCACACTTTTATCTTCACACCCATATCTCTAATATCACTCATGAGATCATCCAAGGAAGATTCGGGGAGGGTGGATTTTAGTTTCATCACTATATATGACATATAATTCTCATATAGAGGTTATTGAAAAACATGTAGACTACACCCATCAATAGTATATCCCATTAGTTTTTAATATGCTAAATGAACTTTTAATCCCAATATTGAACTACTTGAAAAATGGTACATATGTGAATATATATGCTCCTACTTGAGGAGAATAATGTGAGGATAATGATATTAATATAATTGATTAGGATGAGTTTCATGGACCTGAAAATAGGATTCAACTCCATGAATGTTAGGTAGACAATAATCTAATCTACATTGTATTCTATTGTTACCATTTATTTTATTTTACCATGTGCATGGATCCCCAAGTACCCAAATTCCATGAGACCATTATATTAAAAAAATTAATTGATTCCCTACATGGGTTTTTCTGAATAATATACTACAAAAAAATTCTATTCCCTATTGATATTAGAGTTGAAATCACCACCGAAAATTAGGAAAGATTCAATTGCTAACCTGAGGACTGATGCTTTCACAAAGACCACCTCAACACAGGATAATATTTATCATAAGGGAAGGTTAATATGATGGGGAGTAATCATAGGCCACTATAGTAGTGAGGTTATATAGAGAACGCTATGCATAGTCTACTATAATGCTATACCTCAATATGATCAATACTAGATTATTACATGGACTCCCTTGAATGATATTTGGAAAACCAATATCCCGCATAAAATTGCTAAAATTATCCAAATTATATTTATGGTAAATAATAAAAATGACATTTATATAATGTCTATGAGCATTATACTCCCTAAAAACATGTTTTCCCTCAACCCCAAGCCCTTGTATTTTTAGGTTATAATTGATGTCAATATAATGACATGATAATGGAAATATATCCTTGAGAGATACTATGATAAGGGACATAAGATTATCACTTGAAGGACTCTCTTTACATGTAATGGGTAATCCTTCCTCCATCAATGTGGACTCTAGATTTTGTGGTTGAGAACCTTTATCTATAACAAAAAGATAGTTGACATATTGTCTATGTTATTGGTCAAAAAGAAATTCAAAATGAATTGGGGTTCAATAAAAAAATTGTGAGGATAGTATAATTCACTTTGAGGCACCTATAAAGATTACGATGACCATAAGATAAGATTCAATTTCATGATTCAGTAATGGAATTGCAGCTCCCATAACATTTACCTAAAAATAAACAAAAATACTCTAATTGGTTGAATGAGACAAAATATATTTGAATCCTCGGTTTAGTGTCCCCCCCACACACATTGGAAAAGAATAGGTTGAGCCATATAGAAATGATGTTGGCCAAGATCACATTGTGTCAGAAGACAGACCAAGTTTAAACATCACAACCAAGATGATAATGAGAAAACTAATGTGGGATTTTCTATATGTCTAACATTATATAGCTTAAGTGGTGGGCTTATTTGGATGATGATTCAAAGATACATTATGTCCTTATAGTGTGTTTAGTGATTATACGACATTATTAGGGACCGATGAACCTTATGAAGGTTCTTCATATAAATTATGTCAATTCAGACCTTAGTGGCTACCATGTTGATGGACATACCCTATACATGTACTTATGGTTGTCGGTGGAGATGCTTTCTAGTGACACCTAGAACCGGAATTAAAAATTTATCATGATGAGGCTTCAACCATGATTATGAGTGTTGGAATTATAATATAGGTTTTGGTATTTTAATTTTTATTTATATTTATTCTTGAAAATGTGTAATTTCTCAAGATTCATGGGATTTATTCATCAGGTCTTGTACTAATGTTATTTCATGGGATGACTATGATTCAATTTTTAAGATGGATACGATCCTCGGATTCCCAATAAAATTGGGATCCAATATCATAGGATGTTGGGTGTGAATGAAAAGACCGGATATCGTCCATTGATTTTGTTGATTTAAGAGTGGTTTCTTATAGGTGACACCAAAGATCCCACAACATGGAATTGTGATTGTACACATATATTAATTCAAATGATTTTTTGGAATGTTTTTAAAAACATTAGAACATTTATAATATATTGGATGAATGGGATGTAAATGGATTTTTATACGATTATTTTTGAAAGATAAGGATTTTAATGATTAAAATGGATGCTGGAGGTGCAGGGTGAGTATATATCCCCTTACATAGATATTTTATATTCCAATGGAGACTATTTTATCCCCTTAATTAATGCCTAGGATAACCCATATTAAAATGTGGATAAAATATATATGATTTTCTAAAGATCAAATTGATATATGGTTCCCATAGGATTGAATATGGATTTTAAGGAGTGTATTTCCATTTAGATCACCCTAGTCACCAACCAATCAGTCAGACATGGATATATATGATTCCTTGGGGCCACCCTACATATAATAAGATGTTTTCAATACATTATGAATTCAGAGGTTCTTCTATGGGGTTCATTATGAGGGATTCATGATGAGTATTTCTTGGTTACTCCCAATTATTTCATACTCTTAATTGGAGGTGAGATCATCAGATTCCCATATTTATGGTAGAGTTTTCTCTAAGGTGAGTTACCTTTTCAAATAAATTTCATCATTGGTTGAAGAAGGTATCCATGATCAGGGTTACATAAAAATGGATAGGCAATTGTCATAATCCTTTTTCTCACATATACGAGTATGAACATCAGTGAGTTATTATAATATTTAGACATATGGACTTTCCCAAATAAATTATGACATCGAGGTAAAGAATGTATTGGTGGGGGTTTATTTATGTTTTTCATATTATTTATTTTGATTATTTGTTTTAAATTTGACATTCACATATCAAAACATTGTTTATATTATATGATAATGTGTTGTTGTTCCCCTATAGAGTTATTAAAACACAAAATTCCCTATATTCTATTATACATGATTACCCAAGAAGAATATCACGTATGTGAAGCCACAATTATATCTAATAAAAAATATTATGTTGTTCAACATGAATAAATCGAGTGAAATATGGAAATCAAGATGTGGTATGGAAAATGATATAGTATATATTCATATATTTTATACCTTTTTCTATTAATATATGTGATTATATCTATGGGTTATCCAATCGAAATTCATTTATATCAATATTTCATTTTATGATTATATGATAAATTGAATTATTATCTCACAATACTCTGATTTGTACAATTCTTGTTCATTATATAGTTATTGTGAGCTTTGAAAATTATTTTATAGTCCCTTAAAATCAATAATATATAACCCCACTATTATTAGGTAGTCAGTGGCATATAATGAGGCATGCTTGAGATAATGAAAAAATATATCACATTTCAATTCATAGTTTGATTTGATATAGGAGGTTTGGGTAGTATTGGTTCCCATGATACATTTTAGTATATTTGAAATAATGGAAAGTTCATTAAATTTTAAATAATGATTAAAAAAGTAATATTATGAATACTTAATTAAAATAAATGCTTTATTTTTATAAAAAATAAAACATAGGTTTGAAAATTCCATGTATAAATTTTCAAAATCAACATAATATGATGGCATTTATTTTCACTCTTGGTATAAATATTTATTCAAAAATATTGTTTTTTGAAAATTTTAAACAATGAAAATATCAGGATGATGTTACAAATTTTATATAATTTGTAATAATAGAACCATTTATTATTTAATTAATAATTTAAATTTTTTGAATAATACAAAAAATAAAACCTCATATAATTATTTCATGATTAATATATAAATCATGAAATATTATTTCAAATATAAATTCTAAAAATTTTATTTCTAAAATTTGAATATAATCATGAATATGACATATATCTATTTTTATAGATTTCACATTGTTTAATACCTTTTTTAAACAGTTCATTACTGACATAGTATATTACTGGGTATTTTATTCTCCAATCCTAAATAATCTCATCCTCATAAATTTTTATACCTCATACCCGAAAAGCTTAGTCAATGGAAGGTCCTTTAGCCATTTATTAAAATAAAAGAAAAACTATTATTCAAATACAAAAAAATTGAAAGGAATGTTACATATCATAAAAATCATATCCATCACCGCTTCCATGAGATATAACTTCCTCTATAGTGGCAGATTCCCACTCCGAGCATTCATAGTGCCTCAGAATCTTGGCATACTTCCTTCGAAGATTCAATTTTTCCAAAGACACAAACTCCATAGAGGACTGTATATATCATCCCTCTTTACCAATATAAGACCTTGTAGGCATTGTCTTTGGTAGTGAAGAATAGTCTTTCCTCGGCCTTCTTCATGTTGGGCCAGACTGTTCACTCTCAGACACCTTCTTCCCAACCTGGAAAACATCACTGTAGGAAGGCTAGATACAATAATCATTTTCTTTATCACTATCATAAATGTCTCCCCATTTTCCAGAGATGTTCACCTCTTGGTAACCCTCATGCACTCCCCTTTCCTTCTTAAATGAACTGTTTGAGTCAATCATGGAAAGGCAATGTGGATTTTCCACAAGCCCCTTAAACAGACCTTCTTCATTTGAAACGTACTTTGTAACATGCTGTAACCTTCCACCTTTCTTCATTGGAGACCCCTCCTCTGTATAAGAGTCCCTATCATGTTCCATCCCTTGAAACCTATTACCAGTGGGGACCATAATTAACACATCACCAACACCACCTTTAGCATCAGCATCCCCATCCCCCAAGACACCATCTTTGACACAACAGAGTCCAAAATCTCCTTAGTCATAGTGTCCATCCTCAAGGAACAAGAATTATCCACTGTAATGTTCCTCTCAATACCAAAATTCTTTAGAGTAATTTCATTCTCAATACCATGATCACAATTTAGGTGTTCAAAAACCTTCCTCATCGTCGGGTTCATTGTCCTCCATTGAACTTTCTTATAAGGATTACATCGCACTGTGAACTCAGGACCATTTTGCTCCACAATAGACAACACTACTTCCTAAAAAATATCCTCATCCACTGCCTGACCTGTGGATTCTACATCCACACACACTCTCTATTCTTGCATTACATCATCAAGATTAATTCATGGAATAGTACTCTTTGTAGGATACCACAACGTCAAATCCAACACAGAAGTTCCACAACTACCATTACCCATTCTCATCACCCTAGAGTAAACCCCATCCCATCCCTTATTACGACAAGCCACTTCCAAATTCCCAAATCAGCTGTAAAAAATACAAAAACGAATTAACATTTCGATTCATACCTCCTAATTCCACCAAAACTCCTTCCTATATGTGATCCAAACCTAATTTACAGGAGCCCCCCCCACATCAATCTCCACACAAATTTTTGGATAGATGGGATGACAGACAATCTTCGTTCAACAATCTAAGCACAAATAACATCAAATCATGTTTCCAATGGCACACAATATAGAGGGATTATAGATGGATAGTGAAAGACTAGGGAGACTCACCCATGTCTCCATCATCGGATGATCTCATCACATGTGGAAATCGAAACTCTATTGGAACAGAAAAAAGAGTCACCATTACATATTCGAGGGGCACTCGACCAAGCAGTAATCAGATCATCCTTCGTCTCAAAACGAATCATAAAATGCCTCTTATCAAAAAATTGGACTACAGAGAGCTATTTAAGATCCCATGAATTGAAAACAAATCGATCAATCTCATCAACCGAAGGATTCTGAAAATTAAATCGAGCCACCAGCGTGAGATTACGTATACCTGTGGCACCATTTAGCTCTTCCAGAGAGAGCAGGACTTGAGGATCTCCCTTAAATAGGTCAGGGACTTTCAAGGAGAGCTGTATCTGTGGGAAGGAAAGAAGATATTCAGTATTTGTGAATGAAAATGATACATTACTCTTTCCATGGTGTTAAAATCGTGAAGCTCCTCCCTTCGATCGAGAGGGGCGAGCATGGATCCTCAGAATCAGATTCAGGTCATCGTCATGAGAAGGATTATCCTGCTGACTTCATGTTCTCCCTTTATACCTCATATCATAAATGGAATATGAGAAATTCGTTATCATTATGTCTTTAGGTTCCCAAATTACTTCCTCAATAATAAAATTACTTCAACATACTATCACCGATAATGAAATCATATTCTGAAACACATGATCTCTATTATTACGATTATTGATAAGTACTTCATTACATGAATTTTAGGTTTAAATTATATTTACATAGTGGTTAGTACATCTATTTCATCTACCATGCACATCATAAACAATGAATCATTGAATATGTAATTCACACTAGAGATATTTTGGGTCATATCAATAAGGTATCCTAAAGGTTAAATTATCATTAGGTTTTTGAATGGACTTTTATAAATTATAACGTCTATCAATTTATTACTATATATAATATATTCAAAACATTTAGATGAATTAAGGAAGGAATGATCCCCCACATGAAATTTTAACTCTCCCCTCCGATTATTGACATGACTCATTAGTTTAAATTGATAGGTTTTAAAATGATTCTCAATAGATCTTACCTTAATAATAATATCATCAATAGGTTATTGGTTTAGTACCTTAATCTTTATAACCTCATCCCCACAAGTTTAAGTATTCCATATGTTCCAATAAAAAGATTAATAGGGTATAATTTGAATACTAAAATAAAATCTATTAATATATATAAATTTGAAAATTGATAGATACTAGTTTCACATACCTTGAAAGACATTTGATCATGAACATATCAGGACTTAAAATGTCTAAATAGTCTTTTTGGACTACCAATATCTTTAAGGAACATCTGTTTTTATTAAATTCATCAAATGATTGAGATATTACAAAGGAATTCCCTAATATATCGATTAGAATCGATGGTAGGATTTGATAATTTTTTAGATGTGTTCCATTAGGTCTCACCAATTAAATTATAGAAATTTTTGTAAGATATTCATGTGGAACATCTTCCATCATTACTATGAAATTTACAAAATTACTAAGGTGATCCATAATGGCCAATGTAACATCATTACAGCAAGGATTATTTCTAATTTCATTGATAAAATCTATTGTTACATTTACCCCTATCTATATTATTATTGGGATATGTTTCATGGATAATTTATGATGGTTTAATTATGATTTCACCAATTGGAGTACCATACATTTAGATACATAGTGTATTATCTCATTCTTCACTTTATCCCCCTAGAAATGTTATTTAACATCTAGGTACATATTGGGAAAACTATGGTTTAAAAAAAATATGATATATGTCCTTCATTTATTAATTTATTTTTCTGATATGTCGTGGATAAAACCCATATTCCCTTTCCAAATAGTAAGTCACAAAGAATATAGATGATGTCTTGTATTATATTATAAATTAATGATTGAGTGGTAATTTATTAGAAAAATAATGAGTTTAAACATTCTTGGACAATTATGAAATATAAATTTACTGAAAAAATCAATACAAGATCCTTTTTTGTTCTTCATGGTAAAAGTGTTGTAGTCATTCATATTCAAAAAATAAATATCATTATTTACCTTCCCACGGTGCCAGTGAGTTTAGAAATCATATTCCTTGAATAGTTTTAACAATATACATTTTAGAATTTAGATCTCTTTTAAAGAGAATATATAGTCTAAATATATAATAATTTTCTTAGTATAAAGATATTAACAACATATATTAAATGAATTCAATATATATAATTATGAAAATGATGATATTGATTGTTTTTTATGGATATTTAATGGACTTTGTGCATAGAAACCAATATATAGCCTCATATAAAGACATAACCCTGACCGTTCATTTATGAATCACTATATATTAAAAATATTAAATTTATTGATAGTATATTAAATAATGAAACATTGAATATTATCTTTTTTTGATCCTCAAAAAAATATTCAATTTCCTTTTATAATGTGATTTCAACCCCACTATGTGTCATCTTTGTTAAAAAAATCATTGTTGATCCATATTTCGAACTTAACACTGATAATGACATTGTAAACCATCAAAACGAAATTAGTATGTTATATTTGATTGTGTGGTATATTCCTCAAATATAATTATCTTTATGTACACAATATATATTAGAAAATTCTATGAAATATAATAATTAAAATAAATTTCTTTTTGAAAAAACTCATACAAAAAATATAATATAATTAGTCTTCTCTCAGAGAATCAAAATGTATACAAATATGATTCTCATGGTCCCCATTGATTTTATATTATACAATGTTATGTCTATTGACATCCACTATTATATTGATAGGATAATACTAGAATACTCAATTCATCATTTTGATAACAATAGAAGGTTTTTTAGATAATTAAAATGGACTTACTCTAATATTATAATGTCTATACAATATGAAAATTTTATTACTTGTCATATCATCCTTATTCACTACAAATTGATGATTCCCATAACTATTTCCAATATTTGTATAAAATTGTGATCAATAATGTTAATTAAATAAGTCATCATGGTATTGTAAAGAATATATGTTCTTTATAGAAATGACATTGAATTCCCAATAATCAATGCACATACACATAGAAAAATCATTGTTATTGATAAATAGTAAATATTATCCTGATGGTGAAACACATTATTGTGTTAATACCTTCTTAAAAGGAATCTATAATTATTTATTTAAAACAAAAAATTACACCCGATCTATTCTATAGAGAGTATTAGATATTTATAATATATTGGAGATGAGTTAAATAGAAAACTATCATTCATGATCCCGTTTATGTCTAGTTAATTCATGAAACAAATTAATTTATAAATAAAATCTAGGTATATGCTCTATATATAATATGTATTTCTCTTATATATATATATATATTATTTAAATATTATTCTACCAAAACATAATTACAGTGATATACTATTGGTCTATATTGAATCCACCAAGATAACGTTGTATCACTTAAGAAAATAATATATTCAATTCCTTTTCCTAAATACAAATCTAATTGTCTAGATAATAATTTCATGAATTATGCATTGAGATCCAATCCATACAAAGTATCATGATTATGGATATAATATGATTAAAAATTAGGTTAATAATTACAATATATATTTTTAGTAATACATGATATATTTTTAGTACTATATTATTTCAGATGTTTTCCATGATTAAAAACTAATTTATGAGAGTACGATGGGATTACTCAATATTTGTAGAACACATACAAGATATAAGCGAGTGAATAAATCTGATTTGAAATAAATAATTTTATAGACCTGACATTATGATCAAAATATATAGTATCATGTCTATAGGTACTTGAAATATAGCATTGTTAATAACATAATAAAAGTCATTCCATCGTGGAATATTTTCGAGTAGAATCCCTTGACACAGAGTAAATTATTCAAATAGTTAAAGGTCTCCATACAATTGAAGAAAAAAATTTAATAATATTCTTTAATGGATTTCCATTATTTTTCCTTAGGGAATTTATATAGGTACATCTAATGGAGTCTCATTCTTTTCATGTAGATACATGTGTTTTTCCTTCCGAATTTCTCACTTGTTATATTCTTCACCATTACCTTATTCTTATTTTTAACATTTATTAGTTCTAGATTATTAGTAATCATCTTATTCTCTTAAAATCATTTAAATTTATAATAATTTTATAATTATTAATCTTTCATGGTTATTCATTTCATTATATTTTTATATGATGAAAAATGATAAGGAAATACCCCCCTTTCGAGAATTGACATACCCCATCAAAGAAGTGGTTAAAATTTATGATTTTGTATTATGAATATAGTTGAATAATTTATCTATAATAATATAAATTTTTCATCATACTAATCATCAAATTTATATTTATTTTACTTTAAAAAAAATATATTTCCATATATGAATAATTCTATCGATGAGTAAATTTATCAATGGAAATTATCTTAAAAAATATTCCATTACATGCTCTCTATCACCCCCTTCAATTAGCATTTTGAATAAATGTATCCCAATTATTAAAACATTAATTTAAATAATAATACTCCAAAATAACATTCTCAATATCATTACTCTTCCATTCAAGAAATAATACTCTTGTGGGACACAATATATCATTTAGATATAGGTGGATTAGTAGTTATATTAAAGGATTCAAGTTTATACCACGTGAGAATTTCCACAAAATAGTCATCAAAATATAAAGAAAAAATTTTCATGAGAGAAATTTTATTTTTCATATCCTCAGTAAAATACTCTAATGTATTAATAAACTATTTATCTTTATCATTGGCCATGATGAAATTCTTAAGAAGAAAAATTATATATTGATTTTGGGAAATTATACATTATCTATTTCATCAACTAGTTTCCATATATAAAAAATGTAATACAATATAATTTGATAAAAAATTTATGAATACTGATATATAAATTTTAAATGGAACTAAATTATCTTGTGAATTATAAGGGTTAATTATAATTTTCATATTAGAAATGTGATTCTATAATATAGTTCTCAGGATTCCTATTAAACATTATATAATACTAATTATAAAAACATAAAATCTATTAAAATAATGTTATTTGATAATTTATTATATTCATAAATCATATTATAAGTTAAATCATTAATTATTGAATTGTATAGTAATATTGGTACACTAGTACTATTCTTGATTTCTATATTATATGGGAAATGTGAAAATATACATATTATAATAATTTAAGTAGTCATTTTCCTTTTATAATATAATGGAATTAGTTTAATTTTCCATTCTTATTACCCTACTGGTGGGAAAAATAATGGGTGAGATCATATTAAAATTAAGTTGTTTTATACATTTAAAGAATTCCTTAATACATAAGATAAAAGTAATATAGTTATGATAATGATAATCTACTATTAAATATAATCAAAATATTGTGCCAAAAAATATCAATGGATAATAATAATTTAATAATAATAATGTACCAATAACTTGTATAATAATAAAAACATTATGAATGATTAAATGCATAATTTTACAAATATTTTTGTCGCGATCTTCAATAGGACGTCTAAAACAAATGAGTAAGAAGAAAACATTTGACTGAATAGTAATAAAGTAATTCAAATTGGTTAATGTCATGGGATAAACATAATGTATCATGGACAAATATTAATCTAGGTCCAAATCATCATTAAAAATATAAAATTCATTAATTATATATTAATTGAACATAATCAATATAATTAAAAAATATCTTTATTGAGTGATGTTTATATTATTCCATATTCTATTATCAATGGACTAAATTTAATAGTAATCTTCATTTAACTGATAATTTATTTTTAAATGATTATCTGGTTAAGTTTATATTGATTTGATATTTAATATAATCAAAGTACTTGAAGTCATATAGATGAAGAAGGAAAATAAATTCAATATATTGAAGAAAATTGATTCAGATTATAACATTAATTATTATTTTTTAATTAAAATATTCTACTTGTGAAAAAATATAGTACAAAACATCAATTAATTAGTGATTATAAGAGAAAATAATTTCATCATAACTGATATTTTATTTCTAATGGATAATATTTTTTTAATAGAAATAAATTATTTTTTGTGATTTTTAAAAAAAATTATTATGTATTTAGTATTATAGATAAAAATTGATGTTAAAAGTTACTTCTAAATCAATTTTCATAAGGGTTCTTGGAGAAATAAAAAAAATTATTTGAAAAACAATTTATTATAATGGAACCATGAAATAAAAGTACTATTATGTGTGAATATTTAGAGTGAATGATAAAATTTATGATTTTGAAAAAAAAAATATTTTAAATATTTTCTAATACAATTATTTAATCCCTTATCCTTAATATGACAATAAATAATTATTTTTTAAAAGGTAATAGAAAATATAAGTGTCAAATGATATATAATATTTTTGGGATTCAAAATTAGAGTATAAAAAAGTATTTGAAATAATTAAAACTGACCTATTAGGGAAGAAACAGTCAAAGGGATGCAGAATTTTATTTATAACATTTCATTTTTATAGATAAAGAAGCCAATACAGTAGATGAAATGGTTTAAGAATACATTAAAATTAATTTCATTAGAAATAAATGTAAAATTTTAAGTAATATCATATTAAGTATAATATAATTCTAAAATATTGTTAATTTTATCCAACATTTAATAATTATGTTTACTATGAATGGTAATAATTAAATGAATGAAAAATGAGTTAGAAAAAATAGGATGACATTGGAAACTGTTACATAAAATCCCCATGAAAGGGATAACTATAAATAAAAGTTACAATTAAATTAATATAATTATAATTATTATATAATATCTTAAATAGTATGTATATAGACAATATAATAGAAATTATTTGCATAAAACACAACATGTGTCAATGATGTATTTTTTTGACGAGGAATCCATAAATTGTTCTCCTAACATTCAAGAAAGTTATATAAACTCCATTACAATAAGAATAACCATATTAAAACCATATTTGTAAATATTATTCAAATATATTACCCTTTATTGTCATCAAATATAATCATCCACAAAAAATATATCGGTTAATTTTATTTACATTCTGCAATAGATCATTGCAATTTATATTTTTCCATTCATTTTAGGTAATAGTGAATTCAAAACCCAGTCATTTGAAAAAAATTAATTATTATAATTAGATTATTAATTGAAGTAATATTTTATATAAATTTATGCATATTAGTGTTAATTTGATATAAATTATTCACATGATTTGCGAGAATGGAATCAACGACGTGCTTTTTTTGAGTAATTTGTGGATACCAATGGATTCTTGGAAAATTATCAATTATTAATAGGTTTTCATTCCAAAATCGTATTTATAAAATATATTAAACCTTAATTTCATATATGTTAATGAATTATATTATTTATATCAATTCATGTATGTATTATTTGAAAAATTAAATATGTTAATCCAATAGGCGGATGTCCGCACATAGCTAATGTAACATTTATTTTTTTTATTCGTTTTGAGAAATGATAAAAATTAAAATTCCTTAAAAATAACCTGATATAATTAAAATAAAAATATATATTTAATTATGATAGTATGTATAGAATATATTTGGTGGATGTAGAACAATATTTAAATGAATAAAGATGAAATAATAGTGAATATATGTTCTAACATTAATCATTATGAAAACACTTTGAAATTTTTTTGATAGGACTTTTGGGAATAAAAACCCATTTTTAATAAGGTAAATATATTTTTAATGGGGTTTTATAAGGTTTAGGTCGATCTAATATGTTATAGGTGTGCATATAAGTGGGTTTATTAAGGTATATTTTTATAAATGATAAGGGTGGAATTTTATAAATATTACTTACTTTATAATAAAGTAATGTCAATTTCAATGAAAAGTTGATAAATTAATATATAAAATTGTGTTAAACCATAGAATATAAAATATGAATCAATATAATGATGGGTAATTTTATATATTTCATGTTTTCCCTAGATTAATATTTCTTCCACAATTTAAATTTACCATGATAATTCGCTATTTTTTACCACCGCAACATCGTTTTATGGAATATATATAAAACTATTATTGAAAAATATGAATAGGATTAATCCAAATTTGAAAAACATAACACAATATTAATCATATATATGTGGTATTAATTAATTTTAAAAGAAATTATGTAATGCGATAATATTTTTTTTACAAAAAACTATTTTATGTATAAATTTGAATTTAAATTAGAATAACGTGTATTATTAATTATCATGATATTAATTAGATTATAAATTATAAAATAAAACTTATTAAATTTTATTAATAGAGAAAAAACACAATTTATAATTAAAAAAAGTTATTAATGGAAAATTACAAAAATATTTTTTCAAATCAAAATATATCATGTATTACAAAAAGACAAGTATTTGTTTCCAAATACAACAAAATATGGTTTAATAATTTATTTTAATAATTATATAAATATTTTTTAAAAACAAATGGTTTTGTTAATTTTTAAGTCAGTTTTATATCATGACGATTTAATAAGAGTAATTGTATTTAAAAAAATGTTATTTTTCAATATTCTCCTCATAAATCAATTTTTTTTTAAAAACAAATCCTTAGAATTTATTCAAAACAAACATACAAATTATTAATCTAAATGTAAAATACCTTTTCATCATATATAAAATATAAAATTTGAAAGTTTTATTTTAAATATAATTCTTAAGAGAGGGTTTTAATATTGAGATTGTGTAACAAATGGGCTCCACCATAACTCACAAAATAATACTAATAATTCTTCATCATCAATATCAATTTATACCTATACCATGTTTCAAGCACTAAGAAGTACCTTTTACACTAGATAAAACATAATGGTATATGTAGACACATTGAATATTATTCCATGTACATGTGTAGAGGGTGAGTTTAATAACCCAACATAAATCCATAATTCCTCAATTATACAGAGTATTTATTTGATCAAGTGGATTTCCATTATATATATAAGGTTTGAAATCATTTTTCATCAAATATTACCACCTAGGAACATGATAAACAATGCACAGAAATGAATACATATCATTCCCCCCAATTGCAAACCATTCCGTTATGAAAAACAACACTTACATATTTGGTTCCACTAAATATGATGTGTGTAACATGATTCCATAAGGTGATCCATAATCAAAAATATTTGGTAGGGTTACAAAGCATTTCCTCATTCCAAACATGGTGAATCTGGGAAAGGATTCATGAGTAAATATAAGTCCTTATTATGAATATCATGCATATCATACCAACTCTCAACCAATATCAAATTTTCATGGAAGGTTTAATGAAAAAAATATGACAAACATTATCTCACTATGAATTGTCTTTCAATGTTCCCAATCATTCATGGAATGGTAATTCAAAATATCCTAATAAATTCAATTTTATTTATGTCTATGTATCATAACCCCTCATACTATCACTTCTCACATAGGGTATTTCCTATATAAATAGCTTCTTCCCTACCACTTTCCCCTAGGTCACTCCACCAGTATCAACCCGAATACAAAATAGGGTATACAATCCATCTTAAAAGCTCACAAACTCATCTACAATGATTTATTCCCTCAATTACTAGTCCCACACACCTCATTATCCACAAATACCTAGCCTTAATCAAACATAGAACACTCCTAGTACCATATCATTATAAAGACACTCATAAGAGTTTCTATTAGGGACCTTCATTCTCATATTTTCCCTCTAATGTGGCTTTAAAACGTTTCAAACCAACCTGGTATTTGACACCAAAATCCATCATCCTCATAAAAAAATGAATAATGATGCATCAAAATGTTACAACACATTCCGTCATATAATCACAATTGGAAATACATGAATGAACATAATTTTTATAAACTATTGAATCACATAGATAATATTAATGAAAAAATAAAAAATAAAACCAATGATTTCATATATTCATTAAAAAAAGATAATCCCTAATTATATTTCATTGGAAACAGAATGAAAAATAAATTTTAATCATGTCAACACATTGGAAATAATCAATTAAAAATAGATTCTAAAAAACCCTACATCCATTTTGAAATAAAATTTAAAATACAATTTTTTAAATCAATACATTTCCATGGAAATTCCATTTTCATAAAATCAATTTATAATTGTATAATTTAAAATTGAAACTAATTTCTCTATAAAGTATCAGACATTACACAAGAAAAAAATGGGGTTATTGGTACTCATACGACCATTTTATAACCATCAAACTATTTAGAATGCTTCATTTCCCATACTGACCATGTTGTTAGAATGTGATCCTTTAAATATATTGAAGGATCAAATATGTCATGAAACCTACAATAAATAATGAAAATAATTGTAAATGAATATAATGTCACCAATTTATCATCATGCATACTAAAATCAAGTCCTCCATCATCATTATATAATCCAAAATTTGATCCCAAGATCATACAAACCTCTTCCATACCCCCTGGCACCTATATCATCAATAACCACAATTAAATTAGTAACCAATTTTTTTTTAAAAAAACCAAAATTAATATATCCAATTGAAAACTCTTATATAGGATATGTTCCATCGATACCTAATGAAGCGGGGTTTGGTGATCACTTGGGAGAGACATAAACCTAGTCCATACATAATCCCAAAATAAACCACTCACATCGATGACCTATTACATCACAAGTAACAAAAACCCTATAGAAACTCATTTTCAGAATATATGAAATAAAAGGAAGAAATGTGGACTTAATACCAACTCTAGAGACATCCTAATAATGTTAATGTAAAATTTCCCACGAGTTGGTTAATATTCACCATGAATTAACGAAATACACTCTTTAAAAACATAACAGATTAATGAAAATTATTGATAGAAAATGGGAGAGAAAATAGAGGATCATGGGAGAAATATAATAAATAATATGCATTAAAATATTCATTCAATACACTTATATTCATGTTGTTAAAATAATTTGAGATAGAGAGACAATGTGGTCACCCCATTACCCATTCAATCAATGAAAATAAAGGGATATCATTGGGATTATAAATATGACTTCCTAAAAAATTATTATATGTACCCTAATAAAATATTATGGAATAAAGATTCATTATTTTATTCAAAGAAAATACCAGATAGACCCTCAAATAAGGATTCTTTGTGGAACAAACCACTTGGTTTTGGTTTAACTGTGCACTATCAGCCTCTAGCTATGACATGGGGAAATGAGACATGCTGAAAACCACCTGTAGGGGTGGGAAAATCAATGAATATACCTCTCATGAGGACTATATGATATAGACCATTGGATATGGCATGGTATCTTCCCACATTTACACTATGTAAAGAGTCCCTAAAAGATGGAGGGGATGGTCCCCATTGACCACCTATATTTGTGGCCCATCTATTCTAAGAAAAATAAATCTTTATGTAGGGCCAACAAAATAAAACAACGTCATAGAAGATAATGTACCAACTCATACCTCCAATATATTAGTCCATACATACTTAGCACAATATAACACCCCTAAGGGTTACATGGTTTGTCACCAACAGCACTAATAATCACCATGATCACCCTGACCTTGAACTGATGTCTACATAGGAACCCAAAACACATCCCCAGTATCATTCCATGTAATAATGTATATATTTAATATTTTTTTTAAAAATAAGTAATTTTTATTTGTATACTGATTCAACAAACATACATTCATTTTTATTTAATAATTCAATTTCCCCTTGAATCTCTCATCCTGTAAAAATCTTGGTCATTGCATGCTTCCTATACACAATATTATCTTGATAAAAATTAAATTCCAATTGTGAAACCTGTATTATAGTAGAGAAATAATTAAGCTAGTTTCTACACAACAAAATAATTAATAATTAACTAATCATATGGTGTAATAAAATGAGATAAGGGTGTGTTTTTATTAGTTGATGTATTTAGAATCCCAAAAATTAAAAATTTAAATATTTTAATTCTTTCAATCTCATAGGTACAATATAACACCCCTAGTCTTCAATTATGTCAATTAATTATACAATATAACATTTTTCTGAAAATTATGGATAATATCAATAAAATGCTTATAATTATACATTCATAGGTATGTATGATAATATGTTTATTATATTCTACCACATTTTTACATTTTTACAATATTTTACCATTTTAAGGCCAACATACCAACCCCATATATAATTTTGATATTTTTAAAATATATATACAATTAGTAATTAAATTCTTCTAAATATATTTTTCAATTATGTATAATATATACTCAATAAATATAATCATAATGAAATTCATATTAATACTAATGGAATTTAATTAATAATATCATATTAGAGTTAATTAAATAACACTGTATTGTTCAAGTATAAAATTTAAGAGTAAGGTGTAACATGTAGTATTTTAATGTGGTTGATTAGATAATATTAATCTAGTAGTGATTTATATTATCACGTTCTTTTAAAATATATGGTTTGACATGAACTTCAATTATTGAAGCCCTTCTCGATCATGGTGTATCGAAAACGCCTATATTGATACCTACTTTTCATGATTTTGTAAATCCACCCCATAAGGGTTGTTCCCAGAAGTAAATTCAATTGATTATAGGTTTTGAGTAATTTAAAAATTCTAGTATGATCACAATATTAATTTAACTGAATGGTTACACTATATTATCAGTAGTTATGATCCCTAACAGTCATAATAATTTAATATTCATAATTCCCAATAACCATAATGAGATCATATAAAATCATTCAATTAAATATTAGTAATTATTCATCAACATATCACTACTAAAATGTATATGCATTTGTTATTATTATTATTATTCAATTATTTAAATACTATAAATATTTCTCTTATTAGATAATACATGTATAGGGAGACATAAACTGTACTCAAATTATTTTTTTTATATTTTCAATCATAGGAAAATAAAACAACATAAATTATTTAAATTTTATTTCTATTAAATAATAAATAATTACCAACATATTTATTTCTTATATATTAAATCATTTATTTCAATCACCCTCCATTATAAGAAAGTTATCATTGAAATTAAAAATCATACATTATATGAAAACAAATCTTGGTTGTTCTTATCCATTTCCTCCTAAGGATCTTATGTTTCTTTCTCAAGATTATTTTCCCTCTAAATAAAATTAACTAATATAGTAATTCCATTGAATAGAAAATTATTTATATAGTCAATAGTCAAATGTAATTACATTAATATGATATATCATGTTCCATTTATACCTCTTCAATATGAGGAGTATTAATGGGTCTATGATAATCCTAATGATTTTTAGTATATTTATCTTTATTAAATAAAAATTTTTTGATAGTTTTTGAATCTCTTAAATAGAGATTTTTTTTAAAATAAAATAGGTTACAAAATAAAGAATCTTTTATTTTATTTAATGTTATAGAAAATTATTTAAAATAATTTCTCACTCACTGAAGAAATATTATTGATCATATTGAATTTTTTTATACATTTTTATTTGAAAAGATTATGTCATATATGTTTTGACAGTAAATTTATCCACAATATTAAAAATATGGAAAATTATATTTCATATTTTAAAAAACATATTCATTAGTTTTAATTTGGAATGAATTTAAAATTATAGAATTTTAGGGTAAAATAAATGTTCTCCTAAAATTATTCTTTTACCCACACAATTTGTTTTTATCTTGACAAAAATATATTAATAAAAATTTATTTATATTATTAATGAATGTATAAATAATATATTCATTAAAATATTTTAAAATTCATATAATTGTTTCGACAAAAAAATGAATATGAGTATATTCAATTTTATGCTTAAAATTCATATATTAAAGGGTTTCAATTATGTTTTACAAGAATATTTTTAAATGAATATATTCAAAAAACATGAATTTGAATAAAAAATTAATATATTGGGAATCATCATGAATTTATTATATGGGAGCCCCAATTATTTTTGGTAATAATGAATTGTGACAATAGTAAAACTATATCACTCTGGTAACAATAAATTTGGTTAAGAGGTGATAAACTAATGAGAAAATTTGTGAAATAACCATAGAAACATATCTATATCCTATTTTTTTATGGAATTCATAGCCAAATATATAATATATATTTATTTTTATTTCATTGGTTCCACGTTCACTTAAATATGAATTTATAATATTTTAGTATTTTAGGTCTTTACAAGTGTACAATACAATTAACATTTAAAAGGAAACCTGACATAAGCACTTATTTAGGCAGATTGATCCCTCCACATCATCCAACTCCAAAAAATAATTCCTAGCCCCCCATCCAAAAAACATATAGAATCTAATATTATCACATTACTGGAATTTTATGTAATAATGTGTATGTACATAGACATTTCCCAATGAAAAGTTAAATTTCATTACTGATCTATGATATTTTTTATTCATACACATGTTTTGAATATTATATTATCATATTATCAAGAAAAAATAAGAATCAGTATTATACTATAATATTCTTACACTAATGGGAATTCCATATTCTATAATATTTCTAACTAATGTTAAATAACAATATCAGTGGTGCATACATTTTGACTACCAAATCCATGAACCAATATTATAATGTTTTTATGTATTACATTAAAGGATTGTAATTTAGATGTATTTTAATGATAACATATGATATTTATGATATTGTTATAATTTTCTATAGTTGAATTACTTTTTACCATTCTTTAACTCCATCACTTGAAAACTAAAATAATTTATTGTGGGTTTATATGGACTACGTTCTCTGTGATGTGATGCAATTAATATTTCATAACCAACTTATATGAATGGTTATAAAAAATAATATATTGAATAAATATTCTACTTATAAGATGATAATGAAATTTTAGATTATGAAATCATGATCGATATAAAATTAATGGAACCATTAAACAAAAACATGCATGGTAAATTAACTTGTTTTCACTCGAATAACGACTTCAACGATGAAATATTTAAAAATGGGTAATTTTATATAAAAATAGAATGTGATAGTGTAAGATAATTTTTAATATGATCATGTTATAGATTTATAGAAAATATATTTTTTTTAGAAATTTATATAAGACCATGAATATAGAAATTATAGACATAATGTAGCAGTTTATATTGAAATCATATTTTTAAGCTAGATAATATATGATTGAATATGATTTGGTTGATTTAAACTATCATTATTTCTAAAACCCCATATAATCAATTCAATTATTTTTATCTTTGGTTTGTTTCATGTTTTACTTTTATCATCCCCTCTTTTTTACATTAGGTGATCGAAAAAAGTTTATTATAAAAATTCAAACGTATTTTATCTTTAGTCAGTAATCATTTTCATCCATATATATTTTATAATCCTTTCAAGAATATTTTTTTATGACCCAATTAAAATTTAGGTTATTATCAAATATATTTTTCAATACTTTTAATGAATTAAAAATTAAATTTTTCAACATTTTCTAAATAGGATATTAATTTCATTTACAAAAGTGTGAATGAAATATTTATTTTTGAATTTACAAAATGTATAAGATCTCTTACCATTATGAATATTTTATACTTCTAAGAACACAATATTTTTAGACAGAATTATTTTAAATATAATAATATTTTTTATATTCATGTAATTTTCATTTAAAATTTTATCAAAGGAATATCTTTTTTGTTTTTTGTGAAGAGTTAAAATTTTATTTTCACGATAAATTTTATTTGAATAATTTTTCCTCTTATGAGTCACTTGTGATATAATATAATTATAAATTTATTTTTCTCTCTCTATATTTATTATTTTTAAATGATCATGAGATTTTTATGAAATTCATTTATTTTCCCCTGGTTATAATATAACTAAATAATTAATGTTTCTATGGTTTGTTGAATAGTATATATATAAATTCTATTATGATATAGTTTTTTATAATATTATTTAAGTGGGAAATTATTTATATATCGTAATATAATAGGAAAGTGTATGGGGCGTGAACCCTTTATATTAATGAAAAGATGATAGAGAGTGAACCCACCCATTATGGGACTTTTCTACACTATGTGATGATGGTATTGGTAGTTTAAAATGGGCAATCAAATTATTTATAAGATTATTTTTATGTAACAATATTTGACATATATTATGCTTATGATATGACCTCGTTCCTCATAATTAATCAATGATGCCTCCTCAATACTACAAATCATGAATTATGAAATTATAATTCAACTTTCAAGGAATTGTGATTTATGATATATGGTTGATTGGGTTTGAAATTGATAACTAATGATTAGAATATTACACACATATTATAATATAATTCATTTATATAACGATCGATTCATACCTCCCACGATTATCCTTACTGATCATCTGAGTTCATCCTTTTTTTATTCCATTTTCCATTGGATATAATGATATTTATAAACTAATAAATGATTAAAAGGTTTATTATTATAGATGAAAATGGTTTAACGATCATTCTTAAAATAATCTAAATATGTCTATAGTCTTCAAAGGCACTAAAACACTACGGATTTCCAGCATTTATTATTATGAAATGTATTGAATGTCTATCCAAAAATATGTACACATTTTTGTATTTAATTATAGGTCTCCCTATTTCTGACGTATAGGTTTTTAGAATATATACATGAATTAAATTATAAAAATTGGAAATATTTCTGTGTAAATAAAATAAATAAATCATTAGACTATTTAATTCTAATATTTCAATTGAACTAATATATTTCCGGTGTGATTTTCCATTTAAACCAAAAATCATGATTCATTTTTTACGATATACTTTTTGAGATACTCAAAAATCCATATAAACCAATAAATAACAATTTTTAATGTATTTTTTCCTCTTCTTTATACATCTAGATACATTTTATGTGTTTCTGGACAACTTTTTCCTTATATATGGTCTCTTGAATCAACTCTTGACCATCCAATTTATCTTATACAACATTATCTCAACATGAAGGTGTTTGACATATCATTTAATATATAAATTCATATAGAGATTCAGTATTTCTTGTAATAGTAGCTATAATTTTAGATAATTTTACCATGTGTATTTAATAATGATATTTTCAGTGTAAAAACAGTGAGCAAAATATAACATATATTTTTATGTATGCATAGTCCATTTTAGTTGTCTAAAATGATAATTATCACCAATAATAGGATCATATGAATGATAAAGTTCAACCATGTGTAACGATAACAGATAACCAAGGGAGGTTCACAATGAATCCTTAAAAAAGACATTATATAATTAAAAAATAAATTTTCAATGGATATATCTTCTATAATAATTATGAAATTTGTTGTATTTATTAATCAACAAACCACCACCAAAATATAATTTTTCCCATTTTATATCACCAGATATTTAAGGAAAATATTTATTTTATATTTTCTAAATTATATACAAGTCTTGTAAATGAATTTCACTATTTATACGGTAAATATTAGTTCATATATGACTTGAAAATACATATGCCATCATTAAGTGTAGTATAAAGTATCATGATTGTTGTTATCCCACTAAAATTAGTCAGGAATATCCAAATATATCATGGTTCATTTAATATTTATAGAGAATGGAATTTTTTTTCATGAATATTAGTTATTTAACTAATCTATGTATTTATGGAACACATGATATCTTAAAAAATGACTGGATACATATCAATTTTTAACATTGTATGATTTTTTTCATACAAAAATTCAGTAAACATTAGTAACCCAATACCATCTTACTTAATTATCTTCTTCATCTATATTAGTGATGATTGAGATTTATTATAGGGATTATGTGAGGAAATTAATTCCATTATGATTCTCAAAGATCTCATAACATATTATTCACCATGGTATTATATTCTATTCTTAAAGTCTCATGATGTGTGTAGTTTCTCAAACTCAAGGCCTCAAATACAATTTCCAAAATTCTATGATGATAATGGATGATGCTATAATAATCCATAAAATATTTCAAAATATATCGTACCTCATATTTTAATCATTTTTTTAATATATATTTTGTAGTGTCACTATATATATCATTACATTATACATAGAGATAACTACAATTGATATTCAAATCAAATAGTACTACTTCCAATTATAGAACATTAGTAAGATGATTAATCTCATGAATACATAATTTAATAGAAGAATATGTTATAAACCACAAAAAAACCAAAACAATAACTTTAAATAAAGAATAAGTAAAGTTAAAATTAATTCTCAGTTAGATATTATGGTTAATGAATTTGTAGAAACTTATCTGCTTCTGAATAATGTGAATCTTTTTTCAAACATTGTGGTCAATAATAACATAACCCATTCCATTTAGACTAGTATAATAGTATTGGTAACCCTAAAAAATAATTATAATTTTCAATAATACCCTATAAGATTAAGAAAACATTATTTCTATATCTTATTTAAAAGCATGGACCATTATTCTATAACATAATACTTTGGAGGGTCTATTAAAATTTCTTAATGAAAAAACGTTATATAGATAAAAATACTACTAACAAAAAATATTATATAACATCCTTCTCTTTATGGATTATAATAATACCCTAAAATGTTCGTAATATTTTTTCATTATTGTTGAAAAAATAAATAAAATCATCAATGGAGTCTTAAAAAAATTTATCAAGTCTATTATTGAAGGCTGTATTTGATAAATCATTTAACAGAACTAGTTCATTTCTTCAAACTAAAAGGTTTTAGAAAAATTCATTATGTCTGTACTTATTAAAAAAGGTTTAATTTAGAAAATATTCCTTTTATACCATTATATTATGATATCATGATCTATTGTTTATTATTTAAGGGTAAGAATAACGAAGATGTTGATTGAATGGATTATAAATTCTAATTAGGGGATATTTTTTATGAATTTTCATATCATTTATATCTTGTTAATAAATACATAATGCCATTTATCCATCCCTGTTCTATACCAATAAAATAGTATAACCCTGTGTAGATAATATATGATTGACTAATCCCTTTAATAAGGCATTGTTCAACAACATCGTTAACTCATATATCTTAAATAGGGAATTTTTATATATTGTATATGATATGAGAAGATTTCCAAGGGTTATTTTAATTGAAAATTACACTTTTTTATTAAGTATTTATCTATGAAAATATTCTAGGAATACGTAACCAAATACATAAACATCATGTATATCCACCATCATCATTCCCTCATTTTCACTATTATTTAGAAATTAAATCCACACCCTTCTATTTATATTTGTTAAATAATTCTAAAATATGGTGTTAAAGGAGGATATTCATTTACTTTTTTAAAACATAATACCAATATGGATTTGATTATGATATAAAATTTAATCAAATTATTTTTATATTATATAATTTCCTTGTTTGTTGATATCAAATCCATACAAAAAATAATATTATGTTAAATTAAGGGAATAAGTGATAGATTCATTGATAATTCTACACCACAATTTATAGAGTGACAATATCTAAGTATATTGGTATAAATAAATTCACCTGATTGTGTTACAAAATAAAAAACTACAACTATCCTCAAATATGATGAATCATCAATATCAAATATTTTCTGAGAAACACTTGGAAAAAATGAAATAATATTTCCAATATTTTTTGGGTTTTGAAAACAGTTATATAATTATTTAAAATAAAAAATCAGAACATAAAGGCTCTAGGAAATAAAATTGTTTATTCACATCTTTTGAAATTGTATTTGCATAATTATTATCATAATTCCACAAAACTCATTATAATTACATCATTGAATAATATATTTGTTTTTGAAAAATCGTCATTATCTAATTCAATGATCACAACATGACCACTAACCATCTAATGTGTGAGTAATTATTTATATTAATAGAAATTATGTGCACCATTTCTACACATAAATAACATAGTTGTGCCTTATGGAAAATTTCTAGAGTGCACCCCTGAGATCTTTTAGTGTGCATAACATTAACACTTCTTTCACTTTATCTATCACTTTATAGGTTAATATTTTAATATTAAATCCCAATTTATACTACTCATTATAAATTCAATGATTAAAAAATATTTGAATTATGTATTCCAACATGTCTACTATAATAAACCCCCCCTATAACTATTAAATGCTCAGATTGAAAAATATTTTTATTGACATGGTTTGAAAACAATATCAAATCTATCAATATGAATATTTAGATAATTATAAATTCCTAAATAATATATTACCAAATGAGTAAACATATCATTATATTTAATTTTTGTTACATTATCCTTTTTCTATATATCATGGAATTGTCACACTATTTGGACTTTTAAAATATACATAAAATTTTTTCCCAAGGATTATCTTCATTAAATAATCATATAAAATATATTCAATCTCTTCATAATTCATTTTAATCATAAATAATTTTCACTATTGATCAACATCTAATTCAATATGATAAATTTCTAGAACAACATTTTCATATTCATTACATTCCAACATAGTAAATATTTCATTAAGGATTCTAGTAATCATTTACTCAAAAGTGAATTCACATACCCACTAAATGACAGATGGTATTTCCCCAAGAATATATCAATTGATAAAGGTTTACTTTGTGATGATTTTTTACTTAATATATTGATATAATGATTTTCTATGAATTAATCATTTTTATTAAAATATGTAAAATTATTTCTTTATTAATACCCATGATGATTTGATTAATATTAGGAAAGATATGAAATAATCATTTATACTTATTTATCATTATTATTTGTGATTATCATAGTCATAGTTGGCCAGAATAATTAAATAAAATCATATTTAGGATAAAATAAATTTATTCATGAAATTTTATCCCTATTCAGTTAATCTAATTCAATTTAGAAATGTGTTTTATATTAAGACTTTTGTGTTAATTCTCAAAAATAATTAATCATTTCTCTGATACTATATATGATTCCCTAAATTCATACTCCTCCTTTAAGTGTTACCATTAAATTCATTCATCATGAAAAATTAAATTTATTTTAATAAAATTATTTCTAGAATCATTTAGACAAATATTTTTAGAACTAAGAAATAATTAGATAAATAAAATAATATCAAATATATAAAACTCGTAAACAATTATAAAAATCAATCATTTTTTATCCAATGAAACATATTTAATTACATTGGATTTTATGAAATATAATAGAATTTGTGATCTGAGAAATTCAAGGAGGGTAACAATAAACTTGTAATTTTATTGAGGAATGTATCAAATAAAATATTGTATAATAACAGTAAATGTTAAAGTGTATGAAACATATGGATATAATGTTATAAAAATAGTTATTGTAAACTATAACATGGTAAAAAAGTTTTAAAAGAACAAATATTTCTAGGATACACACCAGTGTAAAAATAATATAATAGAACCTTTGATAAAGAAACCACCATGTTATAGTATGATATTCTTGAAATACATATAATGTCTTTAGTAAAAAAACAATAAACATTTAATTTCAGGGATATGTACCCTATCCTACAGACATGATAATATATATTGTATTTGAAAAACTATAGTTCATTAATTATATATTTTAAGGTTTAATAGGTTATTTTTCATGTTCGAGATGTTTCATAAGTGATCTTGGGGTTTTATAAAGGTCTTGAGTTGGTTGTTGGCTACATGAGTTGGTTTACGACATGAATCGTACATTCAGGATGTGAATTTTTCTGGGGTAGAATCTATGATCTTGGATCAAGATGTATAAATAATGGAAAATGTGAAATTATATTTTCATTACGTTCTTGGATTTATAAATTTCATGTTTAGTAAAAAAATTATGTATATATTTCATTTACGATTTAATATCCTAAAAAGGTAATTCAAGATATCAATTATACCTATTACATTGAATTATTTGTTTTTAGCACCCATCTACTTTATTATTCAGCTAACTCCACCATTATATATGTATTATATTAACTCAATAAGATTTTGGTAGAATCCATCTCTTCTGGGATTCTCTAATTACTGAATTAATCTTCGGGTTGGTTGGTTAATCCTCTTTTCATATGTGTGAACAAATCTATGTTCCATTTGTCCTTGTTTTCTTGGTTAACAATAGTGTTCATATTTTTTTTGGATATCATTTGTTGGATTGTTATTTCTATCAAAATTTTGTATATTCCTCTACACGATATTTATTTCATGGGATATATGTCTTTTAGTTATGGTGTGGCGTATGTTTATTGTTGTATGTGTGGATAAAAAATCATTATTTCCCTTTTTTCATATGGAATTTCATTATATGAATTGGTAAAAGTTGGATCATACCCATGTTACTCTAAATAATATTTTTTTTTCAAAGCATTTTGAAATGTAATCTTGTTTTCAAATCAGGTTATTTATTATAGAGTTTTTTGCAATTGTTTGTGAAATGTGAAGCACTATAAAATTGATATGATATATTCCATGCATGGGAGATTTTGGTACGTAGTTGGATTATGAAGTATTAAAACACATCCATTTATATTGTATATTAGTTCACTTTTAGGGGATCTCTTCCATTCTTGGATCATATATTCATTGTATCAAGAACCATTGTTTTAATTTTAGTGGGGGTTCTCTTTCTAGAGTGTCTCCATTTCCATATACATTCATGCATTTGATTTATGGAATAGAGTTCTAATTATCATTGATTGATATTATGGAATTATTGGAGTAGAAAGACTAACCATATTGAATCCATCGAGTTATTTACATTGGGGTTGGACTTGTATTATTTTGTTTTATATGGTATCATATTTCCATTGATTTATTTAAATAGGTATTGTAATTTTTATTTGAAAATATTTTACTTATTTTTATAAATTATTTGAAAATGGGAATCTATTTACAATTAATTTTATGTAAATTTATTTAACATTATATCATTCCTTGTATTAATTTAAAATATGTATACAAAACTAAAATTATTGTGTCGTGATATGGAACACCTAGATCAGATCATATTAATCCTATTAATATCATAAAATCGACAATCCAAATGGATTAGGTGTATGTTGTTTAATATAATATGGGAATAGATATGTAATAAATGTGAGTTAGTGAGGTTTATATCAGTTTGATATGATTAGTTAGCAGTGTGATTGTGGAATTTTTTCCACTTATCACTTAGAGTAATTGATTGAAGTATTGGGATTTCCTTTTCGTTATTATCTGGACATGCACATGGGTTATTGTCATTATAATTTTAGGTTGTATCACATTTTTTCATTCATTTATTAGGGAATAATTTATAATTATATATATATATATAAAGTCCATCTATTTTATTTGTATTGGTGAAATTGTTCTCATTGGTTTTTGGTTCATGACTAGGTGTTAGTTTCAAACCCTTGGAGTTGGTGAATTCCCTTGATATCTTTTTAGGTATTATCACAAATACTAGTTGGATGAGTTTTTAGGGTTAGGTCATGAAAATATAGTATGAGAGGGTCATTGTAATAACCCAAAGGTTAAAAAATAAATTTAAATGCATTAAAAAATGTTTAGACGGAGATAGTTGTAAAGTATATGTTAAACCTAATTTCCCCACTTAGGTGTTTTGAATTTCGAAAAACATATATTCACAGTTATGATCAGTAAGTTATTTAGAGTAAATTAGAACCAACATGTAAATTTTTGAATACTAACATACCGTTATTAATAGTAATATAACCTTTATTAATAGTAAATCATATTATTATATTATTATGGTTATAAGATAATGATATCTTGATTAATTTTTCTAGGTTATAAAAAATGAGTTATTGTTTTCAAATTGGTATTTTTTTCGAATGAGTTATAATATTAATTATTTTATAAATTAAACAAATTTAGATAATTATTTTTAAAATTTTAGTTCATTTTGTAATTCTAAATTTTAAAAAATTGTTGTTGTGTATTTTTAGTGTTTTTCTGAAATACGTAAATTTTTCTAGAATAGAGAAATTCGAAAATTATGAAATATGATAAATTAATGGAATTATTATTCATGATTGATTAATGGATGATGTAAATATCCATTTGATCAAACCCAAATGCACATATTACTATTTATCATCACATGAATAAATAATATTCATAGTCTTGAGAAAATATATTAATCTAATTACTAAAATAATATAAAACTCAACCCCACCTCCACTATAAATACCACGGTCACCCCCTCTTCCTCTCACACATCTCAATATTTTTTTCATTTTCTATGTTCATCCCAATCCCATTGAGAAGTCACTTCCAAATGTGCAAGGCCATCTGGTATCACTAGATGTCTAAAACCAAAGGCCTTAAAGATGATCTCAAGGAGAAGAAATCAAGAGGTAAAAATCCTCTTTCATTTTCTTATGTTTCCCTTTCACTTCTATTATTTTCTTATACTCTAATCAACTCCCCTTATAGAAGACGCATGAAAGCTCTAGAATCATATAAATTCTTAATGTTATAAATTTTATGGAAAAAATTAATCTATCTAATTCTTATCATCATCATCTATTTCTAAAAAAACATCATCAGTGAAGTGTGCATTTACTGACATCATGGATGATGTGTGTTCAATTTCCATTGTTTCATTAAAATATAGTTTTAAAAACATTTTAATTGGTAAAACATGTTTTAATGTTTATTATATAACATCTCTTATGTTCTATAATTATCTCATATGAATAATATTAATGGTATATTATGAATCCTGTTCGTGATTATTGATGAACCGCCAAAATGATCTAAAAATATCACTAATGATTTATCTAAGGATTCATCATCATACCATAAATCCAAAATAATTTATGATATTATTTAAATTTATATATTCATGTTAACACCATTTCATTCCACTTATTGATTTTTTCTTCCATTCGATTAGAAAACCCTTTGTGAATTGACCATGGAAATCAAGTGAAGCACACACCCATAAACAATGTAAATAAAAAATTAATATATAGAAATTTATCAATGTAGTTATAAAATTATCTTATAAGTTGTTATAAATGTGAATAGTATTCCTTAAAATATTTATAGAAATATTTTAATAACTTTTTGGGATGGGTAAACATGATTTAAGTAAGACTAACCTGAGGTAAGGAATTTTTAACCCAATTTCCAATCATTGGGATAACCTTCTACTTAATTAGTTAAATTCATCCAATATTACTAGTGTTATGAATTTTGGTTTATATTGTTCCATATTATAGGTATTTATAGTATATACACATATTTATTTTATTTTATGAATTCTAACATCAATTATATGATATTTTTATAGAACATTTAATTAACATAATTATTTTAAAATTCAATATTAAAAAATTCGAAAGCAATGTTTTTATAAAATTATTTATGTTTTATGATTATGTATTGGTTTATGGTAATTATTTATGATTATGTTCGGGACCTATATCTCCCTCCAATTCATTGGTTATGTCTACGTTAGAGGTCAGTCTTATGGTTAATCCAATTATAACAGTGATCGTTACACCATAAGTTTGCTATGAGGGTTATATTATAAGCTAGTCATGAGAGTCAGAAATCATATAGTAGTTGTGAGTGTTAGAATATATGAAATTAACGCCAAAATAGAACATTATATTTATATATATGTAATTTAATGTTTTATAGAAATATCATGTTTCAAATAGTATGTAAATAAGGGTGAGAAGTTTGTCTTTGTGAAAATGATTTCATATGTTTAAAAGTATTCATTGACTAATGGTTTCATTCCATATTTTTATATCCCTTACATAGGAATTTATAGTCATACCTTGTTTTAATATGTTTTTGTATTTTATATATTTCGGTGTAAGCTAAATAATGAAGTCAAGTTAATTGGTTTGGAGTTTTTTCATATAAATCATGTTATTTTTTTGTGTTAAAAATATTTTGTTTACTATGAAATGGATACTATTTTCATGGAACCCACATTGAATCCATGTTGGTCAATATGTATTTGTTTTTTACTAACATTCATATACTCTAAACCGGAAATACATTTGGGATTTTCAGGAATCGAAATCTAGTAGAAATAATTATACTATGTAATTTTTAAGGATGGGTCATTATAGTAGTAATAAAATCATAGTTTAGATAACATTAAGGGTTAAGATGATGTAAATAGAATACCATCACTGATTTTATCCATTTATTTATGATCTAATGGTATAGAATTTAAATATTACCATGTTTCTTCAAATATGATATGTTATACAAGAATGGATTTCCGCAGAAGAAATAGGAAAGCTGATGATGGAAGGTACCACGAGGCTGATATCTTTCTGAATCTGCAGCCAAGAATAGTCGGGATTAGTACAGACTAGTTTGTGAAAGTAATAAATCTAATGATGTTGGCAATAAATGGAGGTGGAATAAATGCATGAGAACAACAAGAGAATCCTTATTGGAATAAGATGATAGAAGATAAATTTATTACGAAACACCAACCATGTTTTAGTGGATCTTCTATCATAATAGCACATGAAGGTTGTATTATATCCCTTGAAAAGATATTATTTGTAATTGGATGTTTAGATAATAATAATTTGGGGTTTTCAGTAAATCATTTTGAAGAGGAATATATTCATATGTGGTCAATTATTATGAATATCAGAGATATAGATGAGACTGAATTCTTATAAGGGGTGAATTTAATATAATTTTCCATGAAAAATATTTTCCTATGGTCGTTCGTTGTTGAATAGAGAATAAATACATTGAATTTAGGAAAAAAGATAAATATTCAGTGTTCATGTATGAATTAAACATCAATCAACTAGTAAGGTATCCTCTAAATATTATTCATGGTATTGAAAGAAAAATAAAGCATTTTTTACATTTGGATTGAATCCAAATTAAAGAATGCAATTGGTTTCCCAAGAGTTAAGAAGTTATGAGAAATATGTTTCACATGATATAATGGTAGATATGGTATGCATTTATGCTCATGTGTACATTTAGAAAAAAGTGAAGAAGTGGGCTAGATGGAATTCATTGGATAAGAATCTATAAAAAAACTGATCGTAAGAATTCTTAGTTGGATGTTTGGGAAATGTATAGTAAAAATGAAACCCAGGGAATTCCTTGCGTAAATTGGGAGGTGTTTTCGATGTTGTAGGTTTTGATATATGGACCTACATTGTAATGAAAATGATCATATTAATAATCTTGATAATAAACCGATAAGGTATTTCAAACTTTGTGAGCTGGGTCATTATGAAAATTTCATCCCAAAGAATGATATGAATAATTAGATGCATCCATACTATACCAAGAATTGTGTAGTGAGATCCATTTCAACTATGTTATTAGATTTCATTCCATCCAACGGGGTGGAATTATGTACATTCTTTATATAAGGATATTTTCCTAATGTCTTGTTTGATTTATGGTCTACACATTCCTTTATATTTGATAAATGTTCTGGTAAATTGGAAATATCACCTCAAAAAACGAGAGAAGAACTTATTTTAAAAACACCAGTGGAAATGTTACAAAAAAAGGAATTTTATGAATCTTCATATAGGTAGAAATTACTTGAAAACCATGTTGTGTTTTCCTTAGTATAATTTTATGTCATTCTATTCATAGTTTGACTTCGAATTTATCATGCTAAGATTTAGTGAATTGTTAAAGAAGTTATTTTTCAGAAAGTGTTTTAGTATGAATACATTAAAGATCTAATACAATTGATAAAATATTAGGATGAAAAAAACTTTTGAATGATAGAAATGAAATGTATCTTAAAAAAATATTGTAATCAATATAACTATTTAGATTAATTATGTGACAATGATAAATAAATAACTAGATGTTTTCCTGATGAGTTAGATAGTGTTATTGAAGACTGGGATGTTTAATTCACAATTGGCATAGTTCTGGATGATATTCCAATTTTAAACCCCCCTTATCGGAAGGCTCAAATGGATTTCTTGAATTGAAAAATTAGTAGTAGGAGTTTCCTGATAAAAGCTTCAGTCATCCTTGCACTTTACCATGGTGATCTCATGTTTGGTTCTTTAAAAAGAACGATGACTCGATGAGACATTGTATTGATTATAGAGAATCAAATTAATTTACTATTAGTAATATATATCCATTGCCTCACATAAATGACTTTTTTGACAAACTCCAAGACACTCTTTATTTTACCATGATTAAAATGAGATCTGTGTACCGTCAACTTAATGTGAAGGATTATTTAATTGAAAAAACTACTTTCCAAACTACATATAATCATTGTGAATTTGTTTATATTACATTTGGGTTAACTAATTCTCCTATTATATTCATGTATTTTATGATTTTAATATTTCATGAGTTCATTAATAAAATTTTGGTTGGGTTTATTGATTCCCTTCAGTTATATTCATGAAGTATAGAAGAGCATGAAAACCATCTAAGGGGTGTTTTAAAAAAAATAATTGAAAAAAAACACTATAGAAAATTTAGAAATTATAAATTTTGGTTGCAATAGATTTCATTCCTTGGTTACATAGTTTCTTATGATATAATCAATGATGATTCTACAAGAATAAATGTTATTAAATAATTCTGAATAACTTCAAATGTTACCATGATTCGTAGTTTTCATTGATTTTTTGGATATTACCTAAGGTTTGTCGAAAACATTGCATGTTTATCTAGTCCATAACAAAATTAAATCAAAGAGTAGTTAGATTAATCTGAAATAAAAGAATATGAAGATTGTTATATGGATATGAAAATAATATTGGTGAATGATCCGGTTTTGACCATACCTTCTAGAACATGTGATCTTTCATCGATAGTGATGCTTCATTAAATGGACATGCTTGTGTTCTAATGCCAAATGATCAGGTAATTTATTATGTTTCAAGTAAATAAAGTCATCATGAGTTAAATTAACCAACAAATAATTTAGAATTAGAAGATGTGGTTTTTTATTGTAAAATTAGGAGGAATCATTTATATGGAGACAATGGTGAAATATATACTACCCATAAAAGTCTTAACAATATATTAACACCAAAAGAATTATACATTTGTCAAAGAATGTGGCTTTAATTGATAAATAATTAATATATCACAATCCATATATATATATGGGAAAATAAATCAATGTGGTTATACCTTGATTAAATAACATCATGCATCATTACCTATGATACGGTCAGAACATGACCATTTGATTAATGAATTGAAAAATTTCGGTTTTGAATTTAGGGGTACTTGAAATTAATTTTTCTATTTCATATTTCAGTGTTGTCATATTTGTCATATATAATTATGAAACAATTTATGGAAAATGGGGCATTATAGAAAAATTTAAATTGGTTAAAATTGGTACGTTTCTTGAATTTAACATTCATAATGACAATTTTCTATGATTTGGAAGAAGATTATGTGTTCCTTTTGATTATTAGCAGATGAATGAATTATTTTCTAAAGCACATAGTCCCCCATTTTAATTTCATCCTAGAAGAACAATGATTTAAAGAAACCTTCAAGAGTCTTACATGTGGGATGGAATGAAAAGGGATAATGTGAATTTATCATGAAATGTTTGACAATTTAACATGTTAAAACAATGTGGATGATTCTAAAGGGGATGCTTATTCCTTTTCCAGTGATAGGGAGGAAAGGGGAAAATATAACCACATACTCCATTGTGGGACTATGTAGGACTTGATGAGGTAATAATTATACATAGGTTATTGTTGATCAAGTGACTATATATGCTCTTTTCCTTCATATTCAAGAAACTATCTCTTTGGATCCGATTTATGGAGAGAACCTCAATGAGTTAGTTAAGTTAAATGGAGTTCTTATTTCCATTGTATCTGACTGTGATCCTAGGTTCACATCTAACTTTTGTAAAGGACATTAGATGTTATTGGGAACTGAATTAAATTTTTTCATAGATTTTCATACTCAATCAGAGGGGTAGTCAGAATAGATGATATAGAATTGTATGTAAAGCTTCTAGTTTGTTCAATGGAGTACCAAGTATGTTGGGACCAAGTTCTTTCTTTATTTGAGTATTCCTATTATAACAGTTCCATTCATGTATACCGATGTAACATTTTTAGGCATTATATAAGAAGTAGTGTTGAGCTCCATATTTTGGGGATGATGTCATGGAAAGGAAGTAGATGATAAACGAATTAGTAGAGGATGTCACTGTGAATGTGAAGATTATCCAAAAACACATGAGGAAAACTCATAGAAGTTTGAAAAGTTATACAAATAATAGGTGTAAAGACTATTTTATCATGGTAGGCAATAATGTTTTCCTTAGAATCTGACTATGGGAATCTAATATCCATTTTGGTATGAAAATTAAAACAGACTATAAAATTCATTATACAATATGAATTATTAGAGATTGTTTGACCAGGTCTAAAACAAGTATATTATCCTTAATTTTTATCTCAGGTGCAATTTTTTTTCATGTTTCGATGTTGAGAATGTATATGCCTGATTAATCTTTTATTTTGAGCCCATAATAAATTCAACATGAATATAACCATTCTTATGAATAGTAACATATTTATATTCTTCATCGAGGAGAAAATTTATTGTGGAATAAGTTTATTCCAGGGTTAATGGTTTTTTGGAGAAACCACATGGTTGAAGAAGCAAAATGGTAATATGAAAATGCTATTAGGAAAGGTACTCTCAGTTTATTAACTAGTAAATCATTACAAATTTAGAGGTCACAATTTTCCAATGTTGGGGATAATGTCAATACCAAATGTATTTAAAATAAATTAAAATGCATGAAATAAATTTTTTCAAGGAAATAATTGTAAATAAGAAATTAATAATAACTGTACCTCTTCTGTATTTTGAATTCATAAAAACAGACTTTCACAGTTGAGATCAATAAGTTATTTTGAGTCTAAATGAACCACTTTTTTTGGTTTGGTCAATAGTAACATTTGCTTATGAGTAGTAAAATTACCCTTAGGAGTATAATGTTTTATTATTATTATTTATGGTTATAAGATAATGAGATCATGATTAAATTTTTATGGTGATTTTAAATGACTTATTGGAATCAATTTGTTATTTTTTTGAAAGAATTGTGAATTTATTTAAAAATTAATTTAATAATATATAGAAAATTATTTTCAAAAAATTATGATCATTATTTAATTTTATACATAGAAAATTGTTTTCTGTGTTTTTTTGGAATTTTTCTAAAATACGTGAATTTTTTCTGAATAGTGAAATTCGGTAATTACAGAATACGCTAAATAAATGATATTCTATATCATTCATGAGTCATGGAAGATGTTAATAGAAATTGGATTGAACCCGCATTTATATTTTACTATTTTTGGTAAAATAAATCAGGACAAATTATAGTCTGTGGAAAAATATTAAAAATATGAATAAATAATGGAAAACTCGTCCTCTCCTCCACTTTAAATACCACCCTCACCTGCTTGGGAATTCACAACTCTCCATCACTGTGAATGGTCTATGTTCTACCTCAAACCCTTCCCAAGGCTCTTCCCCAAGTACATGACCTACTGGCCCCATCAACAGTCCAAAACCAAAGGATTTAAGAAGGATCTCAAAGAAATGAGATCAAGAGGTTGCTATCCCCTTTCATTTTCTTATGATATCATTTCACTAATGTTATTTTCTTACACTCCCTTAATCTCCCTGTATACATAGGGAATTAAAGGTCTCTAATCTTTTATAATTTTGTATACTATCATATTTAAGGATAAAATTAATCAACCTGATTCTTCTCTTATTCCTCATATTCTGAAAATAAAAACATTTTTTGTGATGTGTTGATTTACTAACATCGTAGACAATGTGTCTTCAATTTCTTTTACATACCTCAAATCATGTTGTAAAACCATTTTAATTGTAGAAATATATTGTAACATGTATTATTTTACCTATAATATGTTCTTTAATTAACTTATATTCTCAATATTAATGATATATGATATAATAAGATCATGATTATTCAAGAACCACCAAAATGATCAAAATAAATATCATTAATGATCTATCTAATGATAAATCATTATACCATATATCCAAAATGATTTATGGAATAATTTAATATTATAGAATCATATTAAATTTTTTTCTCCCAACATTAGTTATGAATCTAATCAACAACAAAATACTTTATTAACCAACCATGGGAATCATGTTAATCAAACACATGAAACAACAAAAATAACCAAAGTATTTTTATAAATTGTTCGAATTATGTAATTAAATGATCATATAAGTTGTTTTAATCACGAATATGTTTCATTAAAATATTAATATAAATATGTTAACCATCATATATGATGATTAAACATGCTCTAATTAATACAAACTCTATGTATGTTAATTCTTAACCCAATTCCCATTCCTTGGGTTAACCATCTACTTCATTATTTATAAGTTAAATGATTATTTTTGTGAAGGTTATTTTATATTTTTTTAAAATTTTTATTTATAGAGTATATACATTCTCCATTCATTATATGAATTTCCACTTCAATTATAAAATATATTTAATGTACTTTTCTATAAAAATATTCTGCTAAAATTACATTTTACGAATATCAAAAGAAATGTTTTTATGGATTAATTTACGTTTTATGTTTATGTAATGATTCTGGGGAATTGATTATTATAATGTTTGGTACCAATATATCCTAATTAATTTAGTATGTTTATGTCGGAGGTCGCCCATATGGTTATTCCCCGTGTAATAATTATGGATACACCATAAGGTAGCCCTGAGGGTTACATTATACGGTAGATATGAAGGTTATAATTCATAAGGTAGTTGAAAGAGTAAAAATATTAGAATTTAATTCCCAATGATAACATTAATTTTTTATATATTTTCTTCAATTTCTTATGGAAATCTCATGTTTCAATATGTAAGTATATAATGGTGATAAGTATGTATTTGTGAAAATGATTTTATATGTTTATAAGTATACATGGACTAATCATTTCATTCCATTTATATATATCTCTTATCTATCCTTTTATGCTTAGCCCATGCCTTTAAATTTTTTCTCTAGTTATAAGGATGTGTAAGAGAAATGAAGATGTCAAGTTAATTGTTATGATTTGTTTCAATGAAATCGTGTTTTTTTATAAAAAAATATTGTTTTGGAAGAAATGGATACAGTTTTTATGTTTCCCACTCTGTATGCTTGTGGGTTGATAAGTTTGAGTTTTGTTCTAACTTTCTAAAAATCTAAACCATAATTTTTTTTGGGATTTTAATGAATTCAAATATTGTTAAAATAGATATATTATGTAATGTTTAAGGTTTGGTGCTTAAAGTAGGTTAATCTCATTCTTGAAAAATAGGAGGGATTATGTGTTGTGTTCCTTTAGAAATAGGAAGGATTTTGTGTTGTGTTGTACTACATGTTATATATTGATAACTAATGTGGAGTAAGTCATGAATATTTTGGGGTTCAATCTACATCTATTCTACCTCAAAATCATGATATAATGGATCGTCTCTTTTTGTTCTTATATTAATTTTTATCATTGATCAATTTCATTCCATTTAGATGATGGAATCCCTCTGGTGTTTTCAGTATAGTGGCACCCGAGGTGAGGTCATATAAGACCTTACCACTAAATGATAAAGAGATTGTTGTATACCATTAATTTTGAGTCTAATGATGTATTATAAGGAACCAACCTTAAACATTACATTATCATGAGTTAAATGAATAATTCGCATTCAGGATCTTTTCAGGTTTAGAGTATTTGAGAATTAGGCCATATTTATAACATTACATCTAAAAAATTACAAGGTAGACAATTCTACTCAGTTTCAATTTTTTTCATAAAATAAAAAATCTAGAAAAAAATAGTGATGTCTGGATCCATGTTTTTAACATCATGACATTTCTATGATCCCATCATTGACCCTATTCTACTTTATTTCATGTGAAAAGCATTTCAAAAACCTGGGATGAGCATAAAAATCATAGTAAAGGATACACAAAGAAGGAAAACTGTTAGTATTTAAAAAGCAAAAACCAACCATGAATAATTTATCATAATTAATACATTTCACTTTTATTAATTAGTAAACACTATTCACTAAATGAAAGATCATTTTTGAAACTTTGGTATCAAAAATATTACCATAAAACCCATATAAAGAACACGTGATATATAAACGTAACTTGGGACATAAACATTCTTTAGTGGAATAACTATACGGTTGACTTCCACACATATCACTAAATATAATAGCAATAAGGCCAACTTCCGTACCCAATGCATTGGAGGTTATAACATAACCACCAATCCTGGTTTATCACGGCACCACTCGTCATTTGGTTTTTCATGTAACCACCCGTCAAATGTCCAAGTACCCGTATAAAATCATAACACATAAAATATTGCTAATATGAACATTTAACTAATAAGATTTAATTTTAAGTAAGAAGAAATAATTTCAAGATATTGAAAGAATAAATCCATTTCAAAAACCATTTTCAATACCAAAATCCCCAAAAATAGATTAAGGGATTTCCTTTTCATTTTAGAAAACATTAAGGCTTATAGAGGAAGCCAAATAACGATTACAATGATAGAGAGGTCATTGTTGCTGCAAAAATTAAAGAACATTATTTTTGTGGTTTAGTAAAATTTTCTATAGAAAAATGAATCCCTTTGAATTAATGAAAAGTAAAAGGGTTTTATTATACACCCTGTAAAAGAAGAAGTTATATATTTTCAAAATATTCATCAATGAAAAGAGATTGAGACGATGTCCCTTACCTCGTGTCCGACATGACCTGTTCATTAGTTAATATCCTGAATATTAAACTAAAGTAAATTTCTACTTGCTTAAGAACATTTTTAATTTTTATTTTATCTTTTATATCATTTATTACCATTTTATATATATTATGTTATCATTTATGTTAATAACGTTCGTTTTGTCGATATTTGGTACTTGAGTCAAAAATTAATTTCTCATAATTAAAAGTTGTTCACATGGTAAAATGTTATTATATATTGAATGATATTCATGATTTTTATATCTTGTATATCATATATATATAATATATACATGTATTTATAATAGTACATAACATTTTGGTGATAAGAAATGAAATGCACCATTCATGGAGATGGTATGCTGCACGTACGCATGAACACTACTTTCATTTCATTTTGTACATTAATGTAATTAAAATATAATGATACATAATTATATTATAATTCTAGTATAATATCATATATAATATCCTTAAAATTATCCTTTATATGTCCCACATATCGCATTATTGAGTCATATCACTTTTAGGGGGCGGTAGTCGACACTTCCTCAAATGAAGTTATCGTGTTTACCCATCATTGAAACCATAAAGGTAGGATATAATTGTAAAATGTAGAAGCATTATAAAAACATAAACAAAATACATATCATATAAAAATACACTTCCATCTTAATGGCCACCATGAGATGCGGTAGAAGATAATACAACAATCAATGTGTCTTGAGGCGTTAGTTTTCCATCCCAAGAAATAGTATATTCTTAACCCATTCTATGAAGGTGTGTGTTAGTGTAGTTCAAATACATCTCATAAAAACATCCTATTATATTTAATATACAGTTTTTGTTATAAAATAATGGTATAAAAAGATTTTGTGGGTTATATAAGAAAAATAAAATAAAATAAGTTAAGTGGAATTGTTAACTTTAATTTGGGTAACTCTCTTTGTTTTGAACCAAGATGACTTTTAAGTGTTCCTTATACCTAAGGTAAGGATTTGAGGAGGAGTAGAGGGATATTCAGATCTTATTTGTTTAGTGTTTGGATGATTCATGATGCATGAGGGGTGTGAGGAATTAGTAAGAAGTGAGGGATTTTTATAAGGTGGAGGAGGGGATCTTTATGAAAGTGTGAAAAAATTATTTTTTTATATAATGATATTCGGTTCTTAAAAGTAAAAAACTAATTAATTAGAATGATATGTAGAATCATGGTCAATATAAAATCAACCATTAAAAATTGGACAGTTTTTGAATATTGTTTTAATATTTATAATCTTATTTATTAAAATCTTTTATCAATGAGGTAAATATTGCATCATTATTGTGTCATAAATAATTTAATTTATTTGATGTCTAAAATTTATTAAACAAATACCATGATGTAGGAAATAGTTTTACCATTACAATAAATATTTATAGTCGAATGGATGACTTATAAAACCCCTTGTAAAAATTACATTACTAAATAATATTTGTTTTTGTCAATTTCTCATTTAATTGAAATTAATTAATCTAAAGTGTCATTATCACTCGTATGTGGCTCCATGGAGTCCCAAAAGAGACCCAAAGATTCCAATGGTCGCAAATGACTCAACCAATAATGTTAGGACAATTGTTTAGGTAATTTTTTATTATTATGATATTCTTTTTACATTGAATTAACCTATTTATTGTTAAATGTTGTAAATGAAAGTCAAAAGTTATTATTCACCAAAAATTATTTTTATCTTATTGAACCAAATTTTATATACTAATAAATACTATGTATTTTGTATTTTCTAAATTCAATTCCTTGATGTGGTAAAATCTCTTTTAAATGAAAAATTCAGTTTTTAACTACTACTTAGTGGTTTCACTATTTATCAAAAATTGACATTTTTCAGAAAAAAACCAAAAATTCAACCTAAGCTATATTTGATATTCTAAATTAAAAAATAATGTATATTTTAACAAATTTAAATCCTAGTAGTTGGATTAATTAATTTAAAAATAATTTCCATTATCCAAACAAATATCATGTTTTTTAGAAACAATAACTATTAAAAGATTGATACTTGTTTATGTCCAATATCAAAATGAAATTAATTACAATGACCAAAAATGGATTAATTGGCAAAAATATAATCAAATTACACTTTTAAACCAATAAATAAGATAATAAAATCATATAAATAAATTATATTAAAATGATCTTTTGAATAAAAATACAATATTTTTCACTATTCATTTAAAAATTGACCTTTACCAGAAAAAGGCCAATAATTTACCCAAAGTAAATTTTGATGTCCTGAATATAAATAAGAATCTTATTTTTTCAAATAAAACATATAAAAATGAAAAAACAATATTTAATGACAGTTCACTGTCAAAATGTGATAAATCACCCTTTAAAGTATATTTGAGTATATATGATCAAAATTAGAATCATTCATATTTTAAGGCCCTAAATTTTATTTAAAAAACATGTATAATCATATTGTAGTTTTTTTTGTTCATTCCCACCAATACAACAACTATGATTTAACTACCACTTCAAATAATAATATTATATTACTAGTGTGTAATGTAAGATTTCAACGAAACATGTTGTTGCGTATCGGGTACACCATCGAGCATATAAACCCCTTTAAAGTAAAATTAATTTTTAATTCATAAATATGAATAATTATGGAAAATGTCTTATTCATTATTTACCTATGATGTTACATCCTTCCCCCCATTAGGGAATTCCATCCTCACAATTTTATTCACTTATAAAATAAGTGGGGGTATTTAACCCTCATAGCATTTTCAAATTCCCACATTGCCTCTTCAACTATATGGTTTTTCCACAAATCCTTTACCTGGTGAATTAACTTATTCCACAACACATGCTCTCTACGTTCAAGAATCGGGACTGGTTTTTCCTGATAAGAGAGATTCTCATCCAACTGAACTACCTCTAGACTTAAAACATGAGATGGATCTAGCATACACTTTCTCAACATTGAATCGTGAAAAACATTGTGTACTCGGGATAAACATGATGGTAAATCCACTCTGTATGCAACTAATCCAATTTAATCAAGGATTTCATGAGGTCTAATGAACCTCAAACTCAACTTTCCCTTTTTAACAAAACACATCACACATTGCCATAGAGAAACCTTAATGAAGACATGATCACCTACCTCAAAAGAAAGATCCTTCCTTCGGTTATCTGAATAAAATTTCTGCCTGCTCTGAGCGGTTCTCATGTTCTTCTAAATCAACTGAACCATTTCTGCCATAACATGAACCAATTTAGGCCCCATAAACATCCTTTCACCTACTTCATCCCAAAATACTAGAGTTCGACAACACATTCCAAATAATGCCTCAAATGGAGCCATCTGTATACTAGAGTGAAAACTGTTATTTTTAGAAAATTTAACCAGAGAAAGATATTGGTCCCAAATTCCCTAGTAATCCATTAAACAAGCATGTAGCATATCCTCCTGGGTCTGAAATGTTCATTTTGACTTCCCATATAATTTATGAATAAAATCTATAGTAAAATTTATTTCAGTTCCCAATGACTTCTGAAGAAATTTCCAAATGTTAGAAGTAAACCTTTGATCATGATCAGATACAATGGAGTGGTGGAACAACATGTAACCTTACTATATCTTTAACATACAACCGAGAAAGTTGATATAGAGACAAAATATCTTGAATAGGAAGGAAATGAGTAGATTTATTAAACCGATCAAAAATAACCCAGATTACATTATTACCTTGAGATTTCATTGGTAATCCCGCAATGAAGTCCATGGATATATTCTTCCATTTCCACTTTGGTGCTTGTAAAGACTGAAGCATCACTTTTGGTAAATGCCGCTTTCTTTAACCTGATGACATGTCAATCAATTCAGAGTAAAATCAGTAAAATCTCTTTTTATTCCATCCCACTAGTAATACACCTAAATATCTCTATACATCTTTGTACTTCCATGATGAATTAAAAACAGGTAACTATGAGCTTCACATAACAACTCATTCTTCAACTGTGAATCACAAGCCACGCATAATCTTTTTCCAAACCTAAAAACACAATAATTATCAATGTTAAAATTAGGCAACATAACCTTTTCAACCAACACTACATTTTTCTACAACTCATTGTCTTCTTTCTGCACTTTCTTTATTCTGTCTAATAGAGATGATTCCACTAACACCTCATACAAAAGAGAAGAATTTCCTACACCAACTACTTCTATACCAAATTTCACTAAATCAAAAACCAAAGGATCTCATTCCAAATGTATAATGGTTAATGAAGCATTACATTTATGACTCAAAGCATCATCCACATTATTTTCCTTTCCTAGATGGTAATGAATCATGCAATCATAATCCTTGATTAATTCCAACCATCTCCTGTGTCTCATGATCAATTCTTTTTGAGTGAATATATACTCCAAACTTTTGTGTTCAGTATATATTTCAGATTTTACACCATAAATATGATGTTTTCAAATTTTTAAATAAAAAATAATAGAATTGAATTCCATGTAATGGGTAGGGTAATTTAACTCAAGAGGTTTCTACATATGTGAACTGTAAGCAATTACCTGATCATTATACATAAGGAAACATCCATGTCCTTTCCATGACGCATCACTGTAAATAACAAACTCACCATTTCTGGAAGGCAATGCCAAAACTGGAGCATTCACCAATCATTTTTTAAATTCCAAAAAACAATCATCACATTCTTTTTTCCAAATGAACATAACACCTTTTTGAGTTAACTTAGTCAGTGAGCTAGATAATAGTGAAAAATTCTCAACAAACCTCCAGTAATATCATTCAAAACCAATAAATCTACAAATCTTAGTTATATTGGTCGGTCTTGGCCATTCTTCAACAAATTTTGTTTTAACAGGATCAACAATTATGCCATTTTTTGAAACAATTTTACCAAGGAAATAAATTTGTTGTATCCCTTACTCACAAATGATGAACTTCCAAAATATTTTCAATTATTTTAAGGTTTTGAATGCAATCCTATAATGAATTTCAAGCTCCTCTTTACATTTAGAAAAAACCAAAATATCATCAATGACCACAACCACAAACATACATAGGAAGTCATGGAAAATTATATTAATAAGATCTATGAATACAGCAGGTGCATTGGTTAAACTAAAATCCATAACTACAAATTCCTAATGGCCATTTCTTGTACAAAATGTGGTCTTAGAAATATCTACTTCCATTAATTTCAACTGATGGAACCCCAAACTCATGTCAATCATCAAAAAATACTGAGCTCCCTCGAGCTGATCAAACAAATCATTGATATGTGGAAAAGGATCACTATTCTTAATAGTGATTTATTCAATGCTCTATAATCAATGAAAAGTCTCATTTATCCATATTTCTTTTTAACAAACAGGACTGGAGAACCCCATGGTGATGTGCTAGGTCGAACATAACCTTTATTTAATAACTCCTACAATTGTTTCGTTAACTCTAAAAGTTCAATTTGAGAAATTCGATAAGGGGGTCTTGAAATAGGCTTAGCATTAGGAACTATGTCAACATTAAATTCAACTTCCCGATCAGTTATAATACTAGAAAACTCATCAAGAAAAACATCATGGTACTAATTTACCAATATCACATAATTAATATGAACACTTCCTTTATTTTCAACAATATGTGAAAGGTAACATTCATTTCAATATTTTACAAGCTTCATAGCTTCCTATTTTGTTATCAAAACCCCAGGATCATTATTGTGCACAAAATGATAATCATTTTGAAAAGAAACATCTTTAGCCATGTATTTAATCATACTATGATAAACAGGGAGCTAATCCGTGCCCAATAAAACATCAAACTCTACGAGAGGCAAAAAAATAATGTTTTCAGGTAGATTCATTCCACACCCAAGGAAAGGAAGGTTCATATATTTTTGTATTGTCTTAAAATTTTCTCCAGGTTTTTTTACCATAATTTCAGGATTCATATATTGAGATATAATTCCCAATTTACAAGAAAACTTCTCAGAAATGAACAAATGTTTAGACCCTGAATCTAACAACACATTGGAATAATATGAACAAAAAAATAGTGTACCTGATACTACTTCATTTGATGCCCCAACATATGCTGAAGTAGATGCAAAGTATTTAACCATCCATTTCTGCTTATAGTCTAGATTCTTTCCCACAGTTGAGTTCTTCATTGGAACCTCATTTGCATAATGACCCATTTCATTGCACTTAATACATCTTATCACTGGCTTTTAATTTCTTGCTCGATCTTTTTCATTATAGCTACGAGCAATATCACAATACTTAACACACTAGAAGCACTTCCCAGACATTGATTAGCATTCTCCAGGATGATTTTTTACCACACTTCTCAAAAGATGGATATTTAGTTTTCTTACCTCCATGCTTCTTTGATGAATTCTTTCTTTTTTTATGCCAACTGGACCTCTTATTTTGTTATTTTTCAAATAGAACCTTATCATCGGGAAACTCCATTTCCACCTTCTCTGCACAACAAACAAGTTTTTCAAAAAATTTGAACTCACCAGATGCTAAATCCCTTCGATAAATTGGTTTTAATACTGGGTAGAAATGGTTGATTTTAATATCAATATCTCATTTGAAATTTGGAGCATACCTTGCCAGTCGAGTGAATATTTATTCATAATCCACCACTGAGTCATACTCATACCTCAATTCAAGTAATACTTTTTCCATTCTATGACGAAACACATTAGAAAAATATCTCTCTAAAAACATACCTTTGAATTCATAATAATCAAGATCATAAATATCCTCACTATCCCTTATATTTTTCATCATCGACCACCACTGATTAGCTTCACCTTCAAAATGGTAAATAGAAATACTAACCTTTTTATGTTTTGAACACCCCATGACATCAAAAAATTTCTCCAGTGCATTATTCCACCATTCTTCTGTCACAGGGTCAGATGATCCTCTGAATGATGGTGGATGTTGCCGCATGAAATGATCCACTACTAACATGTTCGTATATGGTTGATCTGGCTGATCTCGTGCATGGTTACCACCACCATTTATAGCCTGAGTCAACTATTCCATCACATCAACAAAGAGTTCAGTTCCGATTCTGACCATATCATGTTTCTAATTGGGTAGGTTGTCTTCCTCTTGATGTCATCCCAAAATAGCTTCCATGTCCCCCTTATGGAAAAAAATTCTAAATACAAAAATATCTTAAGCGAAGCAACATAGTAATCTTTAAATGCTATATCATTCCTATATTAAAAAAAATTAATTTTTGGATATTAATTTAACAATACCCTAACTCCTAATGTTGTCTAAACAGACCTCTTATACCAACTATATGGACCTAGCCTTAAACATTACATAATCTTGAATTAAAGGAATAATTATCATAAAGGATCATTTCAGGTTTAGAGTTTTATAGAATTAGGCTATAAAAATTACATTACATCTCAAAAATTACAAGGTAGACAATTCTAATCAGTATCCTTTTTTTAATAAAATAAAAACTCTTTAAAAAAGAGTGTCATGTCTACTTCCATTTTTTAGATTGCATGACATTTCCTTGATTCCATCTTTGACCCTATTACACTTTATGTCCTATGAAAACATTTCAAAATCTTGGTATGATCGTAAAAAGGTCAGTATGAGATACAAAAAGAAGGAAAACTATTATTATATCAAAACAACAAGTAAACCATGAATACATTATCATATATAATACATTTCACTTTTATGAAGTAGTAAATACTCTACACTGAATAAAAGATCATTTCTTACCATTTTAACCTAAATATTACCATAAATCCCATATAAAGAACTCATAACATAAAAAGGTAACTTGGGACATAAACATTCATAAGTGTAATAACCATACGGTCGACTTCCTCACAAATAACTAAATGGAATGGCCATACGGCTGACTTCCATACCCAATGCATTGGAGGTTATAATGTAACCACCCATCTGGGTTTATCACGGCACCACCCGTCATTTGGTTTATCACATAACACCCCATAAAATGTCCAAGTACCATTATAACATCATAACACATAAAATATTGAAAATATTAATATTTTACTAATAACTTTTAATTTTTAATCACAAGAAATAATTTAAAAATATTGAAATAATCAATCCATTTTCAAAGACATATTCAATACCAAAACTCCCAACAACATAATAAGGGATTTAATTTTCATTTTAGAAAGCATTAAGGCCTATAGAGGATGTCATGTAATGATTACTGTGGTGGAGAGGTCATTTTTTTCCGCAAACGTTAAAAAACATTCCATTTATCATTTAGTAAAACTCTTCATAGAAAAATGATTCCCTTTGAATGAAATTAAAAGTAAAATGGTTTTATTATAAACCGTATAATAGAAGAAGGTATATATTATCAAAATATGCCTCAATGAAAGGAGATTGAGATGAAGTCCCTTACCTTCTGCCCGACTTGACCCGTTCGTTCTTTAGTCTCCTGAATAATAATCTAAAGTTAATTTCTAATTGAATAAGAAACTTTTAAAAGTTTATTATTCCTTTTATATCACTTATTAAAATGTTATAAACATTATGTAATCATTTAAGTAAATAACTCTCTTTTTGTCGATATTTTGTACTTGAGTCAAAAAAGGACATCTTATAATTACAAGTTGTTCGCATAGTCAAAAGTTTATTATATCCAGAATGATATGCATGATTTTGATATCTTTTATATAATATATATCTAGTATATACATGTATTTATAATAGTACATAACATTTTGGAGATAATAAATGAAATGCAACATTCATGGAGAATGTAAGTCGTACGTACACATTAACGCTACCTATATTTCTATTTCGTACATTAATAAAATTAAAACCTAATGATATATATGTTTATTATAATTTCATTATAATATCATATAATATATCATTAAAAATATCTTTTATATTTCCCACATATGGAATTAACGAGTAATTTTATTTTGGGGACGCGATAGTGTACACTTCCTGAAATAAATTATCATGTTTAACTATTATGAAAACAGTAATGGTAGGGTATAAATGTAAAATATAGAAGCATAAATAAAACATAAAAATAATAAATATCATTAAAAATATGGTAAAATTTTAATGGGAACCATGATAGGCGGTAGTATATAATCGAAAAATCATCGTTTCGGGAGACATTAGTTTTCCATCCACAGAAAAAAGTATGTTCTTCACTCATTAAATGGTGGTGTGTGTAAGCATAGTTCAAAAACCCCTCATAAAGACATCCGTGTATATTTCAGATTCTATTTTTTTTATAAAATTAAGTAATAAAAAGATTTTAGAGGTTGGAGAAGTAAAATTAAAGAGAATAAGTTAAGAGGAATCATTACCATTACTTTGGGTAACTCTCTTTTGGTTAAACCAAAAAAACTTCTTGAAGTTCCTTCTACCTAAAGTAGGGCATCTAAGAGAAGGATAGGGATCATGATAGCTTATTTTGTCAGGGTTTGGATGAACCAAGGGGATTGAGATGTGTGATTAATAAGTATGAAGTGAGGGCTTTTTATAAGGGGGAGGAGGGGCTCTTTAGGAAAGTGTGAAGATATTATTTTATTATATAATGATATTACGTTTCTTAATGTCCAAGACTAATTAAAGTATAAGATAATATGACTAATGATCGAAATATAATCAAAAAATAAGAAATGGATTGTTTTTGGATGTTGTTTTTAATATTTATAATTTTATTTATTTAAATATTTTATTAATGAGGTAAATACTGCATCATTATTGTGTCATAAAAAAATTAATTTATTTGATGTCTAAATATTATAAAAAAATAAAATGATGTAGGAGATATTTTTATATTTCCAATGAATATTAATAGTCAAAAAGATATCTTTTATGACCCCATTTAAAAATTACTTTACTAAAAGATAGTGGTTTATGTCAATTTTTCCATTACTTTAAATTAATTAATCTAAAGTGTCATTATCAATCCCATGTGGCTCAATGGGGTCCAAAAATCAACCCAAAGATGTAAATGGTCATAAATGACTCAACCAAAAATGTTAGGACATGTGTTAAGGTAATTCTGTATTATTATAATGTGTCTTTACCTTGTATAACCCTATTTACCTTTAACCACGGTAAATAAAAGTCAAATGTTACAATTCACCAAAAATTATTTTCATCGTATTGAACCACATTTTACATACTAATAACAACAATGTGTGTCAGATTTTCTAAATTCAATTCACTGAAGTGGAAGATTTCATTTAATTGAAAAATTCAGTTTTTTAACTACTACTAAGTGGTTTCACTATTCAACAAAAATTGATATTTTTCAGAAAACTACAAAAATTCCCACCAATGATATATTTGATATTATGAATTCAGAAATGATATCTATTTTACCAAATTTAAAACATAAATGTTTGATTAATTTATTTAAAATTAATTTCTATTATCAAAACAAATAGCATGTTTTTAAGAAACAATAACTATCAAATGATTGATACTTGTATATGTCCAATTTCAAAGTGAAATTATTTACAATGATCAACATTGGATTAATTGGTAAAAATATAATATAATGATGTGTTGAGTCAATAAGGTTTTCCTTATGACTTTTCCATTCCTTCTTGTTTTGAAAATCACAAACACCTTCTCTTTAAGGAAAATTGCTTTCTTAAGGAAAATTGCTTTCTTAAGGAAAATCGCTTTTATAAGAAAAATTATCCTTATCATATATTCATTCATATTTTTCTTAAGTATGAGTTTCAGATTCATTTTCTCGGAATCATTGAAACTTTGATATAAAGCATTCTGTTTTAGGGTTAGGATTCTGGACAAGAACTATAAGGAAGTTTCATTCCGAATTCCGGATATGAACTCTGACTAAGTTCTATTCCAGATTCAGGATACGAATTCTGAAGAAGAATTCTCATTACGAATTCTAATGAAGAAATCCCATTCCGAATTCTCATTACGAATTCTGAAGAAGAATTCTCATTACGAATTCCAATGAAGAATTCTCATTACGAATTCCAATGAAGAATTCCCATTACGAATTCTAATGAAGAAATCTCATTCCGAATTCTCATTACGAATTCTGATAAAGAATTCTCATTACTAATTCTGATGACGAATTCCCATTACGAATTCTGATGATGAATTCTCATTACGAATTCTGATGATGAATTATCATTACGATTTTTGATGACGAATTCCTATTCCGAATTCTCATTCCGAATTCACCTATTAAACAGAATCTGATTATCATTGTTTTATACACTCTGAATTTATTCATTCCGAACCTTTACTCCGAAGTTTCTATTACGAACCTTTATGTTAGAGTTTAAAACGATGTCGTACATTATGTTACACTTGTTTTGTTATAAAACGATGTCGTCTGTTTTGTTATAAACTAACCGTTGTCTAAGTGACACGTGTACAGGTCCCTCCGAACTTTAAGGAAAACATGACCGTTGGAGAAGGAGCCGACCTTACCTATAAATAGGAGCTCATTTGAAAAAGCTCACAACGGATGGATGAACAATTTGGACTTTGTGCATACATGCTGTTGAAGTGATTTCTAGAGAGAGAGTCTCTTATTAACTCTCAAAGCTTCGTGCGACTCCGAATGTTGGTGATTACAATCGAGGGCTTCCGTGGATAGGAAGACAGAGGTGCCGACTACCTTAAAGATCGAGGGCTTTCTTGCTGAGAAAGACAGAGGTGCCGACTACCTTAAAGATCGAGGGCTTTCTTGCTGAGAAAGACAGAGGTTGCCAACTACCTTGAAGTTGAGGGCTTACGGGGATAGCAAGACAGAGACTCCGATCTTCGTATCGAGGGCTTACCCTGGTGTGGGTATGACAGACTTGCTTGAAAGTATAAATCAAGGGACTTTTATCCAAGGTTGTTGGATACCCTTCTCTTTGGGTTAAAAGACTATTATCTTGTTACTAGTAGTTTTACTACTTGTTTCTATTCCGCTGCAATTTGTATCTTAAGGAAAGTATAACTTTCTTATACTTCCTTACTTACTCTGATTCATTTAGATTCTATACGCTTTAAGGTAGAATCTCATATTGTAACTTTTGTTAAGTTTCAATTTCCGGAATCATATTTCCGGAACCTACTTTTGGAATCACTTTCCATGTTCAGTTCGGTGTTAGAGGTGTTGTGAATTTACTTAGTTTAACTTTGTTAAACATAGCTCTTTCCTTTTCTTAAGGAAACTATAGTTTCTTAACTAACTTTAAAGGTTCTAAAGGAATTTTTTAAAGTATACAATTCACCCCCCCTCTTGTATATTGAGCATCTCATATTATATTTCGATCCTACAATTGGTATCAAAGGTTGGAAACCTCTTACTCTATACCATCCTTACATTTGGTATCAGAGCCAAGGTTACTGAAATACTTGTACTCACATACAAGTTTTTCGTGCTCACTTTTCTATTACGAACATTGTCATTCCGATATATCCATTCCGAACTTTTCTCATTCCGAACTTTGAATCTTTGCTACTAACAAGTTTGTGTGCAAAGTTATTTTTAGAATGGAAGGAATTAATGTTGGATCAATTGACAATCTAAATCCGACAAGGCCACCAATCTTCGATGGTAATGATTATGAATACTGGAGAGATCGTATGAAGACATTTGTTATCAATACTGGAGTAGACAACTTTGTGATGCTTACTGGTGATTATAAAATTCCTGACAAGGAAGTCAGAACCTTCACTAACCAGGAGAAACAAGAATATCAACTCAACTATAAGGTACGCAATACTTTACTATGTTCAATGACTAGAAATATATATAGCCAAATTTCTTCTTGTGAAGCAGCTAACTGTATATGGAAGAAGTTAGAGGTTACACACTTTGGGACTTCTAAGGTGATTGAGACTAGAAGAGATATGCTTAGAGCTGAATATCATGGCTTCAATTTTCCTTATGGAGAACCTATCTGTAAAGTTCAACAGAGATTTATGACTATCGTCAACAGTCTACAATCTATGGGAGAAAAAGGTTTAGATGATGAAGCTCTTGTGGACAAGATAATTGATATTATGCCCAATGAGTGGGAATCCAAGAGAACAGCTATAGATGAGAACAGGAAGGTTACTCAAATTACTCTTGATGAATTATATGGAACTCTTCTACAACATGAGACTAGAATGAAGAGAGATGCTGACAACATCAAGAAGAAGAATGGAAATGGTACTGTTGCTTTTACTTCAACTTCAAATCAGATGAAAGCTAAGACTCCTGAGAGAGTAACCAGATCCAAGTCTAAGAACGTCATTTTCCAATCCGAATCTAGTGAGAGTGAAGTCTCAGAAAATGAATTAGCCAATCTTGCTCGAAGGATGAACAAGATAGCTGGACAGAGAAACTTTCAATCCAAGTATAAGAAGAAGGACAGGAAAGATAAGAAAGATGGAGAGGTTACTTGTTATGAATGTAAAAGAGCTGGACATATTAGACCAGATTGCCCTATGCTCAAAAAGAAATAAAGGAAGGAAAGACATTCAGAAAGGAACAGGAAGAAGTATTATAAAGCCAAAGCTAAGAAAGTTCTAAAATCTAATGACACCTGGAGTGCCAGTGGTGGTGACTCTTCAGATGAATCTTCTGAATATGAATCTTCAGGACAGAAGAATCTTGGTCTTATAGCCAGATTACCTATTGATAATCATTGTCTTATGGCTAAGGTACGAAATGCTGAATCTTTGACCAATGTTTCCTTAAATCCTAATGATAGTAAGTATTATAACTCTTCTGATGAAGAATCATCTTCTGATGAGGAAAATACTTTAACTACTTATGAAGAAGTCTCTAGATTTGCTGAACTTCTTGAGATTGAGAATTCAAAACTCAACAAGAAACTCGATAAGGCAAATTCTAGAAATTGTATTCTTACTAAAGAGATATCAGATCTTTCTAAAGATCTTGATAAGAAAAATGATGATTTTGAAAGTATTTCAAAAAATCTTGAGGAAGTAAGTTCTGAGAAGAATAAACTTTCTAAAGAGTTAGAAAAAGTAATTTCTAATAAAAATGTTTTCGAGCCTAACTCTAGTTCTAAAACTAATGATTTTGAGGATAAAAACATGGTTGTAAAACTCAAGTCCGAAATGTTTTCCTTAAATAAGTGTTTATCAAACTTTACCCATGGTAAGGAAAATTTTGATAAGATGTATTCCCAAATACGACCTTTAAGAAATAAATCCGGATTTGGTTATACCCATGCAAAACCAGTTTTCAGTAACAATTATTTTGTTCCTCAAAGTGCCCCATTTTGCACTAAATGTCAATATGGTGGTCATTGGGCAAAAAATTGTTCCTTAAACAAAACCCAATCCTTAGGTTTTCATAAAGCTTATTTTTCTAAGAAAATGTGGGTTCCAAAAATTTTATTGTCTGGAAATCTCGGATCCAAGCAAGTTTGGATTCCGAAAATCTAACTGTGTTCTTAATTTTAGGAAAATAAAGAAAGTTCCAGCAACAATATATGGTACATGGATAGTGGATGTTCCCGGCACATGACTGGTAACAAAAACTTCTTTGAAATGATTATCAAAACGAAAGGAGGAAAGGTAAATTTCGGAGACAATGCTAAGGGAGAGATTGTTGGTATTGGTAATATAGTTATTTTGGGTAAAACATTGATTTCAAATGTTCTTTTTGTTAAAGGTCTTAAGCACAACCTCATTAGCATAAGTCAGTTATGTGATGAAGGTTACCTTGTGAATTTTAGGAATGATAAATGCTTAGTTCACAATTCCAAGGAAGAATTTATTCTCTCAGCCAATAGGCAAGAGAATGTTTACACCTTAAACTTAGAAGACCTAAGAAGCCAAGATTTACCTTGCCTAAGTGAAATGGAAGATCATTCTTGGTTATGGCATAGAAGATTAGGACACTGTAATATAAGAAACCTATGTAAACTCTCTAAGAAGAAACTTGTTAAGGATCTACCGGAGCTTAGATTTGATTCTTCTAAAGTTTGTGATCCTTGTCAATATGGAAAGCAACATAAATCTAGTTTTAAGTCAATCGGTGAAGTCTCAACAACTGATGCATTACAGTTGGTGCACATGGATCTTTTTGGTCCAACACAAACTGGAAGCATTGGAGGCAAATACTATGTGTTTGTTCTAGTTGATGATTACACTAGATTTACTTGGGTCTATTTTCTAGCAAGGAAATCTGAAGCTTTTTCTTATTTCAAAAGTTTTAGAGCTCAAGTTAAAAATGAGAAAAACCTTCCATTGAAAACTATTCATAGTGATCATGGAGGAGAATTTCAAAATTCCGATTTTGAAACTTTTTGTAGTAAGAAAGGTATTACTCACAATTTTTCAGCACCTAGAACTCCTCAACAGAATGGTGTAGTTGAAAGAAGAAATGGAATTCTTCAAGAGATAACTAGAACCATGTTGAGTGAATATTCTATTGCTAGACATTTCTGGGCTGAAGCTGTAAGTACTTCTTGTTATACTATAAATCGAGTTTTGATTAGACCTTTTCTTAATAAAACTTCTTATGAGTTATGGAATGGTAGAAAACCAAGACTTTCCTACTTCAAGGTTTTGGTTGCAAAGTATTCATTTTGAATACTAATGATAACTTACATAAATTCACACCAAAATCAGATGAAGGGATTTTCTTAGGTTATTCCACAACCTCTAAGGCTTATAGAGTTTTTAATAAAAATACTTGTACTGTTGAGGAAACAGTACATGTAAAATTTGATGAATCTGATCCTTTTGTTTTTAAACCATCTCAACTTATATCTTCGGATGTGTTTTCAAAAACTGATTTTCAACCTTTGATAGAAGAACCTTTTGATAAGGAAATTGTTCTAGAAGATACTTCTGAAACATTTACCCCAGAAGACTTTCTACCCTATGTTGATGAACAGGTTTTACAAAACCCAAATCAGGTGTTTCTTAAGAATCATCCCAGTGATAGTATCATTGGTGATGTAAATCAACCTGTAAGGACTAGAAGTTCCTTAAGAAATGAACTAGAACATCTAGCATTTCTTTCCCAATTAGAACCTAAAAGCACTGATGAAGCTTTAGGTGATGATGATTGGATTAAAGCCATGCAAGATGAACTAAATGAATTCGAAAGGAATAAAGTCTGGACCTTGGTTGAAAGACCTAAGGAAACTTTTGTTATTGGAGTAAAATGGGTCTTCAGAAATAAATGTGATGAAAATGGATTCATTGTTAGAAATAAAGCTAGACTTGTTGCTAAAGGCTATAATCAGCAAAAAGGAATAGACTATGAAGAAACCTATGCTCCAGTAGCTAGACTTGAATCTATCCGTATTCTACTTGCCTTTGCAGCATTCTTTAATTTCAAACTTTTCCAAATGGATGTGAAATGTGATTTTCTTAACGGTTATGTTCAAGAGGAAGTTTTTGTTGAACAACCTCCTGGAATTGAAGATACAAAACATCCTGATCATGTGTTTAGACTTACCAAAGCTTTGTATGGCCTTAAACAAGCCCCACGAGCATGGTATGATAGACTAACTGGATTTTTGCTTCAAAATAACTATGTTAAGGGAAATGCAGATCCAACTCTTTTTATAAATAAAGATAAGAAAAATGTTTTGATTGTTCAAATTTATGTTGATGACATTATATTTGGTTCAACTCAGCAATCTTTGACTGACTCTTTTGCAAGTCTAATGAAATCTGAGTTTGTAATGAGTATGATGGGTGAGTTAACATTTTTCCTTGGTTTTCAAATTTCTCAAAAACCAGAAGGAACATACATATCTCAACATAAATATATTAAAGATCTTCTTAAAAAGTATGGTTATGACAACACTAAGAGTATAAGTACTCCCATTGGTACCTCAAACTCTTTAGATCTTAATGAAGCTGGGAAACCAGTAGATCAAACATCTTTTAGAGGTATGATTGGAAGTCTACTTTACTTAACAGCTAGTCGACCAGACTTAATGTTTTCAGTATGCTTATGTGCAAGATATCAATCCAATCATAAGGAATCTCACTTAAAGGCAGTTAAAAGAATTTTTCGCTACCTTAAGGGAACCATGGATCTAGGATTATTTTATACTTCTGGAAATGATTTTGTTCTAAAAAGCTTTTCTGATGCTGACTTTGGTGGATGTAGAATGGATAGGAAAAGTACATCCGGAACTTGTCATTTCTTAGGAGATTCATTAGTTTCTTGGTCATGCAAGAAGCAACATTCTGTTGCACTATCCACTGCTGAAGCTGAATATGTAGCAGCTGGAAGTTGTTGTGCACAAGTGTTGTGGATGCAACACACACTCACAGACTATGGCTTGAGTTTTACTAAAACTCAATTTTTGTGTGATAACACAAGTGCCATTGCCCTAAGTAAAAACACTGCACATCACTCTCGTGCAAAACACATAGATTTTAGGCATCACTTTCTTAGGGATCACACACTTAAAGGAGATATTATTCTTCAGTTTATCGGAACGCAAGATCAACTTGCTGATATATTCACAAAATATTTTCCTTCTGATAGATTTGAATATATTAAACAGAAGTTAGGAATGATAACCGTAAGGTAATCTTTCTTAATTAACTTTCTGCTGAAAAAAATCTCCTTACAGTAATAAACTCCTTTTCATAGGGGGAGTACATTTGGTTGTTTAAAAAGTTTTTCAAAATTTGTTTTCAAACTTTTCGGAACAAAGATTTCCGGAATGAAAACTACCGGAATGAAAATTTTCCAGAATGGATATTTTCGTACAGAATACTTCTTGAATGGAAGTATTCGTATTGAAACTTTCCGGAATGAAAAACTTTTCATACTGGTATTTTCATAACGGAACTTTCGTACTGAATCTTCCATAACAAGTTTTTTATTTACTTTTTCGTATTGAGTTTTTTCGTATTTAGTTTTTCGTATTGAGTTTTTTGCATTGAGTTTTTCGTATTTTGTTTTTCGTATTGAGTTTTTCATATTTAGTGTTTCGTATCGACTTTTTCGTAGTCGTCTTTATATTACCCATTACGAATAACTTTCCTAAGCTAATCCGAAAGGTATGATTTCCTTACTGAAGTTTTCGTAATCATATTTTACTTGCTGGCAATTTCATAAAGTTTGTTTTCGGTTTTTGGATTTCTTAATTCTTTACTTTAATAAAAACCTCAAAAAGATCGGATTCGAGCTCTCAACCGTCAGATTTGATCTCAGTTCATTCTAAACCGTTAGATCAACCGTGGAAGGTGAACGGTCATCCCATTGCCTATATAAAGGGGACCCAATTTCTTGTCCCACATCGGTTTCAAGCTCTTGCGTCCTGAAGCTCTGAATCTCCGATTTGAGGCTGTACCGAACCACAGTTTTCTCCACTCCGAACTTCAGTCTTCTCCGTTCCGAACTTCCCAGAGAACTTCTAATCCGAATGTCTGCAGAGTTAGCTTCTCAAGAAATGTCTTCAACCAAGCCTATTTCTCAGTGGTTAGTATATAGAGAAAGGTTAGTACATCCGACTTTCTTCAGCAACTACGATTCTATCATTTTGAAGAATATCAAGTTGAATAGCTGGGAGGATGTTGCGGTATCAAAAACCGGCAACCAAGATGAAGTGTACTCAGATTTGCTTGTTGAGTTTTATGAGTCAGTTTCTTTCTTCGAGGATGATAACAGAGAAAATTTTTCTTTCAAATCGTATGGCAAGACATATAAGATTTCTTACCCCAATGCTGCAAGCTTGGTAGGGTTAAGTTATGAAGGTGAATCTGAGTTTATTTCTCACGTATTGCCAGACTCCAAGGGTAGTTTCAACAAAGAGAAAGCCTTAGAAACTCTCGGATTGGATGATGACAAGGCTCCGAAAATTGCAAGCCTATCTACAAACTTCCGGATTCTGGAGTTATGGGTGAAAGGGATTATCGTACCGAGAAAAGGTGATAAGGATAGCCTGAAGAAGAGTGAGATATATATCTTAGATTTCCTGATAAATCTAAGGAAGTTTAACTTGATGAAGCATATTCTTCTCAATATTGAGAATTTGAAGAAGGGGAATCTGAGAGCTCAGATCGTAATGTACCCAGCAATATTATCAAAGCTCATAGTTCGGTGCCTAGAATCCTTCAAGGTAGCCTGCAGTTCTAAGCCGAAAGTTTGAAAGATCATGTTGCTCAGCGATGGCACGCTTAAAAGGATGAATATAGCTTTTGACAAGAAGTCTGGTATGTTTATTGATCTACCTCCTCAAGGAGAAGTGACTCCGAAATCTGCTGATCCGGAATCATCTAAGACAGTAAGGAAGAGAAAGCTGAAAGAAGTGGAAGAACAAGGAGAAAATCCCAAGTCTAAGGAAGTCCACTCCGCACCTCTAAAGCCTAAGAAGAAGAAGACCTATCCGGATGAGGTTGTTTCTAAGTGGAGAGATGATAAAGAGAAGAGGAAAGAAGGGGATCCGCAGTTCGGTTTGGACCCTGCGGAAGCTAAGGCTCTGAAAGAGAAAACCGCTGATGAGCTTGAGAAGCAAGCAAAGGAGAAGAAACTTAAGAAGAAAATGTCAGAAGCCGAGGCTGTGCAAGCGTTGTTAAAGTTCAATGAAATGGTTTCAGCAACAATTCCAGTTCTGAGATCTTTCTCTCTGGAATCTCTACCTGAGACTCCAGGACAAAATCTTGATGCTCCAGAAGAGAATGTTGCTAAGAATTCTGAAGAAGTAGAGCAAGTGGAACAAGTTGAAGAGGCTGCTGAAGGAAGTGGTGAGACAGGAGATGTGCTAAAGCAAGTAGATGAATACAAGGGAACTCCTTCGGAACACTTATCACTCCGGACTTCAGAAGCTGAATCTTCAAAGCTAGTTACTCCAGTAATGGAAGAAGAGAAAGGAGAGGAAGAAGTTTCTTATCATGGAGAAGAAGAACATCTTTTACTTGATGTTTCTCAGAAGGAAAGTGTAGAAGTTGCTGTTGAGGAAGATGATGTTGTTCAAGTTTCTGACAGTGAAAAGAAAACTCCGGAATAGGATTCTATTCCGGAAAAAGATAAGGGAAAGAAAATTCTTACCGAGACTCCGAGCTCAGTAGTAAGAAAGAGGAAGGAAGCTGGTAGTTCTTCTAAGAGGAAGTTGGAGCTTATTGAGGAAGAAAATTCTCCGAGCAAGATTTCAGATTCGGAGTCATCTTCGTTGGGGCATGATTTTGTTGTTCAGTCTTTGAAGAAGTTGGTGGGAACCATTCCGACCTTCTCAAGTATTGACTCTAGATTCCAGATGCTCCAACATGCGTTGAATCAGAAAACCGACTCCGTATCGTTGATTATGGATAAGTGTGTTGAGATTGAAGCTCAGTTCAAAACATTCTTTGTTGGTTACGAACCTCATAAAAGATCTTGTAAGAGGATGACGAGCTGGTCGAAGAAGAATGTGGAAGAGATGAGATTGCTTGATGAGTTTCAAGATAATGTTAAGGATGCCTTTGAAACCGAAGACAAGAAGATTAATGAGCTGACTGCATCCTTCGAAGAGAAATTGACAGAGGAAAAGAACTTTCGGATTCAGGAAGTGAGAGATCTGAATGGAAAGATCAATTCCATTAATCAATGTTGGAAATATGAAAGGGATTATCGGATCAAGTTTGAAGAATGGATGAAGGCTCAGGAAGAGAAGATGAAAGCTCAGGAAGAAAAGCTGAAAGCTCAGGAAGAAAGGATTGAATCCCAATCCGAAAGGATAGTTGCCTTAGAAAAGAAAGCATAATAAGATCACAAAGACTTAAAGAAGATCAAGACGATTCTTAAGGGGCTAATGTCAAAGGAGAAAGATCCGAAATAACCAATCCGATCTTTTTGTTGTATTTTTTTTCCTTTATTGTCGAGATTCCAATTTTAATGAAAGTCGTACTTGTTGTTTCTATTGTTGTCATTACTAATTTTTCAGGTACTTTGTTAAGTTTTTTCATTCCCTCCAATTCTTTTTGAAAATCACAAAGGGGGAGAAGGAAAAGATCATTAAGAAAAAGAGGAACTCTAATAAGAGTTTATCAAAGGGGGAGAAAGAAAAATACCCAAGTAAAAAGAACTCTAATAAGAGTTTGTTTAAGGGGGAGTTTTTCTTAAAGAAGACCTTCTTATGAAACATCACTCCGGAAATATGAATACGATCCTTAGAGTTTCAAAGCCTAAGGGGGAGTTAGTCGTATTCATCTATATCCTTAAACCAAGGGAGATAAGCTTTAATGTGGTTTTTTCTTCTTGGAATAGCTTTTTCGTAAGGATGTTTGTGCTTTCCAAAAAGGGGGAGATTGTTGAGTCAATAAGGTTTTCCTTATGACTTTTCCATTCCTTCTTGTTTTGAAAATCACAAACACCTTATCTTTAAGGAAAATTGCTTTCTTAAGGAAAATTTCTTTCTTAAGGAAAATTTCTTTCTTAAGGAAAATCGCTTTTATAAGAAAAATTATCCTTATCATATATTCATTCATATTTTTCTTAAGTATGAGTTTCGGATTCATTTTCTCGGAATCATTGAATCTTTGATATAAAGCATTCTGTTTTAGGGTTAGGATTCTGGACAAGAACTATAAGGAAGTTTCATTCCGAATTCCGGATATGAACTCTGACTAAGTTCTATTCCAGATTCAGGATACGAATTCTGAAGAAGAATTCTCATTACGAATTCTAATGAAGAAATCCCATTCCGAATTCTCATTATGAATTCTGAAGAAGAATTCTCATTACGAATTCCAATGAAGAATTCTCATTACGAATTCCAATGAAGAATTCCCATTACGAATTCTAATGAAGAAATCTCATTCCGAATTCTCATTACGAATTCTGATAAAGAATTCTCATTACGAATTCTAATGACGAATTCCCATTACAAATTCTGATGATGAATTCTCATTACGAATTCTGATGATGAATTCTCATTACGATTTCTGATGACGAATTCCTATTCCGAATTCCCATTCCAAATTCACCTATTAAACAGAATTTGATTATGATTGTTTTATACACTCTGAATTTATTCATTCCGAACATTTACTCCGAAGTTTCTATTCCGAACCTTTATGTTAGAGTTTAAAATGATGTCGTACATTTTGTTACACTTGTTTTGTTATAAAACGATGTCGTCTGTTTTGTTATAAACTAACCGTTGTCTAAGTGAAACGTGTACAGGTCCCTCCGAACTTTAAGGAAAATATGACCGTTGGAGAAGGAGCCGACCTTACCTATAAATAGGAGCTCATTTGAAAAATCTCACAACGGATGGATGAACAATTTGGACTTTGTGCATACATGATGTTGAAGTTATTTCTAGAGAGAGAGTCTCTTATTAACTCTCAAAGCTTCGTGGGACTCCGAATGTTGGTGATTACATTCGAGGGCTTCCGGGGATAGGAAGACAGAGGTGCCGACTACCTTAAAGATCGAGGGATTTCTTGCTGAGAAAGACAGAGGTGCCGACTACCTTAAAGATCGAGGGCTTTCATGCTGAGAAAGACAGAGGTTACCAACTACCTTGAAGTTGAGGGCTTGCGGGGATAGCAAGATACAGACTCCGATCTTCGTATCGAGGGCTTACCCTGGTGTGGGTAAGATAGACTTGCTTGAAAGTATAAATCAAGGGACTTTTATCCAAAGTTGTTGGATACCCTTCTCTTTGGGTTAAAAGACTATTATCTTGTTACTAGTAGTTTTACTACTTGTTTCTATTCCGCTGCAATTTGTATCTTAAGGAAAGTATAACTTTCTTATACTTCCTTACTTACTCTGATTCATTTAGATTCTATACGCTTTAATGTAGAATCTCATATTGTAACTTTTGTTAAGTTTCAATTTCCGGAATCATATTTCCGGAACCTACTTTTGGAATCACTTTCCAAGTTCAGTTCGGTGTTAGAGGTGTTGTGAATTTACTTAGTTTAACTTTGTTAAACTTAGCTCTTTCCTTTTCTTAAGGAAACTATAGTTTCTTTACTAACTTTAAAGGTTCCAAAGGAATTTTTTAAAGTATACAATTCACCCCCCCTCTTGTATATTGAGCATCTCATATTATATTTCGATCCTACATGATGCCTTAAAACTAATAGAAAATAGAATATATCAATATAAATAAATTAGCTTAAAGGGCACTTTTGAATAAAAACACAGTAATTTTCATTATAAATTAAAAAATAAACTTTACAAGAAAAATACAAAAAAATACAAAAATTAAATTTTGATGTCCCGAATCTAAATAATATTTTTATTTTTTCAAATATAACAAATAAAAATGAAAAAAACTAGTTTTAAATATGGTTCATCATCAAAAGGTGGTAAATTGACCTTTTAGTGAATAATACATTATTTATGCATAAAATTTGATTCATTCATATTTGAAGCCCCTATAATATATTTAACAAAATGTATAATCATATTGTAGTTAGTTTTTTTTCATTCCCTCCAATACAATGTCTAGGAGTTAACTACAATTTAAAATAATAACATTATATTATTAGTGTGAAATGTAAGATTTCAACAAAACATGTTGTTGCGTATCGGGTACGCCATCGAGAATTGGAACCCCATTAAAGTAAAATTATTATTTAATTCAAAAATAAGAATAAATGTGGAAAAATTATTATTCTTTATTTACCCAAGATTATAAATGTATTCCCCCTTGTTGATATTTTATTGGTTGTTCATGACTTTCACAATTCTTTCCATAAAACATATACTCTATTCCATTAGAGGGGGAGGTATAGATTTCGATTGATTTGGATCTTGGAAGGAAATAAATTTATTTAACCTCATAATATATAAAACCGTATTTTCTAAAAGGGATCACATTTAAATTGATTGATCTTATTGAGAAGGGATTTATTCATCCTAGTGTATCACCTTGGTTATCTACCAAGCTATTTTCCAAGAAGAATGATTTTCATTTTATTCTATAATTGGACTACATAATATTGAATTAGGATAATAATATAAATTAATACCCTTTTATAATTGTCTAAGACATATTTAATTATTTAAATTGGGTTATGGATTTTTATAAATAAATCATTTTCCAGGACATCATTATAGAAGTGTTCAAGAAAGGGATACCTCCAAGGCCACTTTTCGGAGAATGGATGGTACTTATGGATATAAATTAATTTAATTTTGATTATATAATAATTATAGAGTTTTTATGGTTTTTATGTAAAAGATTTTCTATTTGAATCATGACACCATTTTCATACTACACATAACTGTTATCATGCGGGATTTTAAATCTGAGTGTGAGAATGAGAACCATCAAAATTCAGTTTTGTTGACCTTAAGAATTCACCACCATTTCGAGAATCTATCAAAATTAATATTTAATATTCAATAAGTGATGTTATTTAGTAATTTGAATTTTGATCTTTTATTTTTAGTCATTCCTAAGAAGGTGAATTTTGCCCTATCATGCGGAGAAAAATAGAGTGTCTTTGAGATATTGAGATTCCTAGTTCTTACTAGATACCATCGAAGGGTTCTAAATTATTTTTAATTACTATAATCATCATTTTCTAAAATTACTAAGATAGGGGTAAAATTTACATGTGATTCTAAATGATTTACTTATTATAATGAGTTTAACAAAATTTAAGATCATCACTCATTATGATCTTTCATATTCATGGTGTAAAGTATGTTGAATATTTTGATGATTTTTTCGTTGTTTTGGTAGTTTTATTATGAAATGGATAACATTGTGGACATAAACTGTTGACATTATCTACCACATTATAAAAATTACCCCACTCATCATTTTGATCGTGATGTATTTACTAATGAAAATAAGATTCATTGAACTATCATATTTGGGAAAGGTTCATGGTCTTTTCAGAATATATGCGTATGAGAAATAAATATTAAGGAAAAAAACTAAATCTTGGGTATAGTGGGAGGATATAATACCTATATAACATTTAATTTGACATCATATGCACTCTTTGGATAAGAAAAACTATTACTAACACCGTGAATATCGATTTTCCTTCACATTAAATCATGGAATATGTTGATTAATTGAATCATATTGGTATTTCGCCTATTATTATCTATACACATAGGAGCCTCATTTAGGTATGTTTTTCACCAATGATCACTTATAATCATCTTGACATGATTATATTTTACAATACTGGTAGTAGGATGATTTTTTCAAATGAATTTAGGTAAACTAATATTATGGGGAGACAATTTATGGATTGTATCTCCCATTATAAGGTATTATTAACTCTAGGGATCTATCAACCATACCATCATCCATGTGGTATTTAGAGTCAAATTATTAAAGTATTTCATAAATTTTAATTCACCAAGTAACACCAAATATGCACCATGACATGAGATAGTGTTTCTAGGGGATAGATATAATGTACAACATTGATGGTTATGTCTCATTTCATTACAAATTATTGTAGATAATTGTGTAGTAATTTAAAACTTTTGGTCTAATCCATCCTCTTAAAATTATTTTTTATATTTAGGATGATTCACAAATAGACATCATTGCTGGATTATCATTGACTTTTCATGGGATGCATACTATTTGTGTATTAGTTGATAGGTTGATCAAATTTTTTCATTTTTTTGATATGGTTAACCAATGTGGTTGAATATCATGGAATATTCGACATGAATGTGAATTTGAATATTTATGGGGTCCCCAAACATTTTCTCTAATAGGGATCCATGTTTCATATATCGGTTGTATAAATGTCTTAATAAATGATGGGGGATTAAGCTAGTTTTAGTACACATTACTATATATATATTAATGGTTAGAGAGAGATTGTTTATTACATAGATTTCAGAGGATATGTTCTACTCATGTGTCTTATATTTTATTAGATAATGGGAAAACCTATTTGTACTATTCAGGTTTTCTTATAATAATAGTTAATAGTAGCCAATAAAGAGGTATCCCTTCAAGGATTTTTATAGTAATCAATTTAGGACACATATATGTTCGATAGAGAAGGGTGAGGCCACTATCATGGGACATAGTCTCCTTAAATATATGTTGATAAGGATTAAAGTTATATGATGACTATTTTTTATAGTTATGATTCAACAAAAAACACATGTGGATTATCGATGCCTTCTAAAAGAGTTTTCTATTGGTGATCTGGTTTTCATAAAATTTCACCTCTGTAGGGTAATCATTGGCATTGGAAATAGTTAAATCAATCTATGAGATATTTTGGAAAATTTGACGTAACTAAGTTGTTGGAATTGTTTCATATAAGTTTTATTTACAATTACATATGATGGATATTTAGGATATTTTACATATATCACAACATTAGAAGTACAATGATGATCCAGAAAATATTCTATATTTTTAATAGATTCAGTTGAATAGAGATATTTATTTTTTTAAGAAACTAGTGGATACCAATGATCCAGAGATGAATGACTTATATAGGATTTTCATTCTATTCGGCATTTTTTTTGTTTGAATATGTAATATTCTCACAAGTCAAGGGAGTAAATTTTTTTGGTGAGGGAGAAGTGGCATCAAGTATTTTCTGAGAATTATTCTTCCACAAGACTATCAGTGGATTGAAATTCCTATATTGAAGATAATTAGAACATCCTAGAAAAGGTTCATTCCTATTAAAAATATTAATGAATTATTTTTTATTTTTGATATGTGTTAGTTGAAATTTATGGGATTTCAAATAATCATGGACTGGTAAGTGGATACATGAACTAGTTCACACCATGAATAATAAATTAATGACATGAATTTGTCCTTGGTAAAATACATAATCCTCGTTCATGACATGAAAAAACCTTGATTATGTGATATGATATTAACATCGTGTACTTAACATTTTGGATTTCTAGATGAGGTGACTCATTTATTGGTGTAATAGACAATATGATATATCACATTTTAAAAAAATAGACCATAAAAGATAACTATTACAGTGAGTTATTTTTGTTTATCACATACATAATTTTTAATTTAACTTCCTCATTACTTTTCCAATATGTGGATATTCTCCAGGTCACGTAAAATGAATCTAGGTCTTCCAGCCTTATCTAATTGATTTATTGATCTATGTGATGTAAAATTTCTCCCATTTTGGTATATTTGATTAAATATGTGTTTAGTTACATATGTATCTCTTGGTTTATTTGTGTTTTTATGATGTCACTCTCGAGTTAATTGAACAAGAAGTGATATCTATAAATAATTTATAGACTCCATCTTTCATTTTTTATTTCGAAGGATGGATCAATTGATAGTTGTGGTCGAACATGTGTTATTATAGTAATTGGTTGATTAACATTATCTGATGACTTTTTTTCTAATTAAAATTTTAATTCTATAATGTGAGAACCAAATTTAGGGACCCTATTAATTTCTCTAGAGTTCTTATGCCTTTTTAATATTTGTAGACATTACTGTGGGTGGTGTATTACCCTCTATTAAGGTGGGAGTTATATTATCTAGTATGTTTTCCATGAATCATTAATGTAATTTATTTTACGTAATAATTTTTATATGAATTGAAATTATTCAGCATTAATTATTCTATGTGCGAAAAGATGACTATTCTGAAATAGATTGTGAAATTGAATTTCAAAGAATGTTTTTTTATGATTAATGTCTTGACCCCCTCCCCACAAAGAGTACCCCTCTAGGGCCGGAAATGTGAAATGGGAGATAATGTCCAAAGAGTCCCGCCTTCGGTAGGCCCCAGGTTGGCGACCAGCATAGAGGGTATAATAAAGACACAGATGGGAGGCATTACCCTCTAAGAGAATACACGCAGAAGAGAGATATAAGATAGGCACCAACCAACTCCAACTCAGAACTGAAATCTAAAAGAAACCCATGTACATATATGAAATGACATGAATAAGTACAACAACTGAAAGGGAAAACTACAAGTACCCATAAGAAAGTAAAACGGCAGCGACCGCAAGCTCGAACAGCTCCTCCAACCACAAGCTATTAGTAACCTTCTTGATCTCTAACCTGATCCAAGTGACCTGAAAAACAGGTTATATATGTGTAGGGTGAGTATAATAGTATACTCAATAAGATCCTCCCTGAATCCTCCTGTTCAAAATTAATGAAAGCATGCTAAATCAAAGTGAACAACAATGAAACTAACTCGTCTCCTAAGTAGGTATACTATGTTCCCAACCTCACCATGGCTACTCTCACTATGTAACTCATAAAAGAATATATAATATAGAAAATGATATCAAGGGTACCCCGCTACTACTTCCCCATTGGTTTTCAACTTTTCCCCAATGACATACATCCTGTGCATCTCTCTCCGAAGGCTTTCCCATATAAACATGGGCTAAGATCCACTATTTACACCATGTGCACAACAAAGGATTTCCCACAGAGACATGGGCCAAGCACCACACCATCCTCACAACTTAATGTAACCAGGTAGTTTCTGTGAGCCACCATAGCTTGCATAATGTGTATCATACGTCGGTCATTATACCTCAAGCCATTACAACCCATACGCCGAGTATGGATCCTCAATCCATCACAGCCTATACACGTTACACCTAAGTAGTCCATAGGATACTATATCCAGAATATTTGTGTGGAAATAACCACAAGCCATTACAGCCCTCTACACATATATATGGGGAAAACTAACCACTTTGCTAATGGCACTAGTATATACAAAGATAAGAGAGAGAGGCTAAAGGGGGTAGTCAGCCATTCAACCTACCATCAGAATGTTGGGAACCCCCCCCCCCCCCCCCCCCAGGGCTCAGAATCCCCATGGTGTCAATTTCCCTTACTGACAGGGTGGAGTAGCGTATAGAAACACAAAAAGTACCAAATATATTACTCACAACCACACTATGGGCATAACCTCATCTTAGTCCCAGCTGCAGCTAACGTCTCTCAGACTCCGGGCTGCTATTTCTAAGACTAACTATCTAATAATAACAGAACCAATTAAATAGCTTCATTAGATTACTTCATTCCATTTTTCATCAGTTCCACTTTACATTAATTAACTCTTTTCACATTAATTAACAATGAACAGAACCACTTTAAACTTTATTGTCATCACATTCAAAAACAATTATTCCTTTAAAGATTCAACATCACCTTTAAATTCCAGCATCTCCATCCCCGTGGATTATCAACATTTAATCAATCATTCATTACAAAAATTACATTCCCATATTCCCAGGAATTCTAGAAAATAAATCTATGCTACAAAATTACAGGGGGTCTCAACACGGTGAGAAAATGTACTACCCATCGAGTCTTTTCCGCCTATAAGAATAGCGTAGAACTATCCTCCCTCGAGAAGCTAGATACAGAAAGTACGTGGCATAGCCCGCACGTCTTCGCCTCCTTCGGAAGAAGGTTAAGCAAGACCAGATGCCATGAGAAGTGGGGTAAAGTAAAGGATACAAACATTCAAACAAATTACCAAACATCCAACAACCACGTCCATCCCATTCCATCATCACCAGTGTCCTCCCCGACACCGACATGCATAAACTGATCTATCTCGCCACTCTAGGCATCATCTGCTACCACAACCACAAAGCCTCCATGCCTTCACATATCACAACACCCCTCCCTAGTAACATCACAACACAAGTAGTAGGAAATCAAACATCACATCAAATGGGCTCTTGGCCCTTTAACAAGGAATCCATCCTTCATACATAATGATCACTCATGGCTCTAAAGCACAAGGAACTCGACCTTATGAACAAGAGGGTAACTAAGAACCCTACAAGGCGTTATCTTTTATCAACCAACCAGTTCTTTAATACCTCTTTAATTAAAATATTCAATTCGTAGGTTCCAATTCTTGGAAAACTATTCAGTAAGCTGTCACAAAATATTTAACATGGTTACTATGCCAATTAGATTAACATCTAATTAGAACAATTACAACAATGAAAACCACTAGATTCATTTACATGAATCGTTATCTTTAGCCAATTTATTATCAATTAATTCTGGCATTAAGTTCATTATCAATTTCCATCATGAATGAACAATTGAAAAAAGAAAGCATATATATCACTCTATCTAGAGAAACATGAGGCAAACCGTTATCCCGGTACAAAGTAACAACAACAAGCGATCAAACCAATTATTTTAATCCAGTTAAAGTATTTAATTATTTCAATTCCATTGTTATACAAAGGGATAAATTATGCTAACTCTATGACTGCACATAAACAATTAGAGAAGCCATGAATCCCCTACTCCAATGGTTTTTATGGAAACCCACAATGGTCGAAGAAATGCCAAGGAGATCGGCCTGATTCACCAATGATCCTCCCTATATCTCCTCTCCTAACATAAACAAGACCAAAGATCGTCACAAATGTCATTCACACACTTAGATATTCCCATAACGGGCATAGATCTATTATCCCGAGAGAAATAGAGGAGTAGATCTAGGTAGATCTATGAAACCAACCAAAAAGTATCACTTACCTAGAGAAACCGGCTTCGATTCACAAATAGAAGCCTCCAGATCACCTCCCAAACACATGAGAGAGGTTCTTCCACCTCCAAGGGAGGGTAATACCATGTTATGTACACTTAGGGTATTAAAAGAGGTCATTAGTGGAAAAACAAGTTAAATCCACATTTTTAGGATCTAACTTTAACTGCACGCACGGTTAGTTCGCACTGTTTAACAAACTGTGCGCTAACCATGCGATAGCTTCTTCCTTGATAACCCCTCCTCACACGGTTATTCCGCACAGTTAAACAAAATGTGTGCTAACCGTGCATTAGCCACTACCCTCAAGACCAGCCTTGCACGATTTTGCCGCATGGTTTAGGCAAACCTTACCCCAACCGTGCGAAAGATATTTCCCTTTAACATTCCTCAAAAGTCCACCCAAACGCACCCCCTAAGTCACCTTGACATCTTGGAACACCTCTAGTACCGCATTTTCACAATGGAATGGACCTGAGTGGTCCGGGCCATTAAATCAAATACCTCTAAAAACATTATCGTCCTCGAGAATCCAAAACCCACCTAATGAGAAAAAAAAATAGGGTATGAACAACCACCCACTGAGATACCTATCAAAATAGAGAAATAAATCAATGCAATAAAGGGTGTCAACTCATAATCATGATGGTTTCATAACCACATAAGGAATTGTCATTACATGAAAGAGTTAAACATTAAACAACCCTGGGTACTGAGCATGTATTTGTGACTCACGTTCCCATTTACTATCCTCCATGCCACTGTGTCACCACAAGACACGAACTAAGGGGATGGAATGACCATGAAACACCTTCTCCTTGCGGTCTTGGATCTCCATATGCCACTCCTCAAAGGTGGCATCATCATCAACATCGATCTCTCCACAGTCGATGATATGGGAGTCGTCATGAAGATAATGACGTAGCTTTGATACATGGAAAACATCATGTATCCGACTCATCTAATGGGAAAGTGCTACTGGATAAGCCACATCTCCAACACGAGATAACACCTCTAAAGGCCCAACAAATCTGTGGAAAATATTACTCCCATGACCAAACCATCGCTGCCCATGACGGGGAGTCACCTTCAGAAACACATGATCCCAAAAATTAAACTCGAAGGGTCTCCTTTTTTGATCGAAATTGGATTTATGACGATCTTGAACTGCCTTCATCCTCTCATGATTCCCATGAACCATATATTTTGTATTATGCACTAGTTCTGGTCTGAGAATTGCTGACTCTCCAACCACAGTCCAGCACAACGGAGAACTGCAAGGCCGGCCATACAAGGCTTAAAACGGCGCCATACCTATGGTGGAGTGAAAACTATTATTGTAAGCGAACTCCACCAAGGGTAAGTGCCTCATCCATGAACCTCCAATGTCAAGATCACAAGAGCGCAACATGTCTTCAAGAGTCTGGATGGTTCGCTCTGTCTGACCATCCATTTGAGGATGAAAAGAAGTGCTAAGGCATAGTTGAGAACCAAAATCATGTTGGAGACCTCTCCACACCCTAGAGTTAAAATGAAGATCTCGATCTGAAATGATCATCCTAGGTACTCCCTGATGTCTCACCACCTCCCCTAGATACTGCCTCGACAAAACTTCCACTGAGATCGACTCTGTGATCGCTATGAAGTGAGCCAATTTTGTTAAACGATCCACTACCACCCTAATAGCATCATGTACTCCCGGAGCTCGAGGTAAACCTGAAACAACGTCTATTGAGATGTCCTCCCACTTCCACTGATAAATCTCTAATGGATGGAGAAGGCCACCAGGAACACGGTGTTCGGCCTTCAAAATTTGGAATACTAAACATCGAGACACAAACTCCGTAACTGCACGCTTCAGCCCAGGCTACCAAAATTGACTCTATAAGGATCAGTACATCTTTGTAACACTAGGATGTACTGCTAAAGGCAGAATGTGGAACTCTATAAGAATCATCTCGTTCATCGCCAAGGGAACAAAAAGCCTTCCATGATACAACACTCTGTGTTTTTCATCCTCAGACCAACCATCAGGAGCTTCACCTCAAATGACTCGGTGTATCCAGACCTCCACCTCAAGATCCCCCAACTGGAACTCTTCCACCTTCTACACCAGGGATGAATATACTGTCATCTGAAAAAGAGAACCTCTACCGCCAACTTCTCAAATATCAAGATTCAATTCTGATGGTTTTTCCATTACTCTCCAGGAATCACTGGATTCATGCACAGCATCACTGCGTGAATTTCGGCTCAGCGCATCAGCTACAACATTCCCCTTTCTAGGTGTATACGATATTTTGAAGTCATATTCCTGCAAGAACATCATCCACCGATGCTGTTGTAAGTTCAAGTCACGTTGGGAGAAAACATACCTCAAACTCTTATGATTTGTGAAAACCAAAAAGCGCTCACCAATGAGGTAATGAATTCACAACTTTAGAGAAAAAACCACAGATTCCAACTCGTGATCATGGCTGGAATAGTTGTGTTCATTGGGACGTAACTTCCAAGACCCATAAGAAACAACTGACCTATTCTGCATGAGAACACAACCTAACCCCAGACGTAAAGAATCGCAGAAAACATCAAACTAGACTCTTTCTGCTGGAAGAAAAAGGACTGGATCACATACTAACTTCTCCATTAGATTATCTAATGCTACCTCACATTGATCAGTACATATGAATGGATGATCCTTCTTGTTCAATGATGTAAAAGGAGTCATTACCCGTGAGAAATTGGATATGAAACTTCTGTAATAGCATGTGAGACCAAGGAAACTTCACACCTCTGACACTGTCTTGGGGGAAACCCAACACACCACTACTTCTATCTTAGATGGATCCACAGCTACTCCCTGTTGGGACACAACATGCCCCAAGAAATGGACTTCTCGAGCCCAAAACTCAAACATAGACAACTTCCCGAACAAATGATGTCGACTAAGAACTCCCAAAACGGATCGTAGATTCTCTGCATGCTCCTCTTCAGATGTCGAGTACACAAGGATGTCATCGATGAAGAGTACCACAAACTTGTCTAGGAACTCACGAAACACAACATTCATCAATCCCATGAACACAACTGGATCATTTGTCATGCCGAACAGCATTACAAGGAACTCATAATGCACATGACGACCACAGAAATCAGTCTTAGAAATATCCTCCTCCTTCACACACATCTGATGATATCCTGACCGTATGTCGATATTTGAGAACCAACTTTCACCCTTCAGTTGATAGAATAAATCATAAATCCACAGAAGAGGATAGAGGTTCTTTATTGTCACTTTGTTTAAGCGACGATAATCGACACACAACCGCAAAGTGACATCATCCTTCTTCACGAACAAAACTGGTGCACCCCATAGGGATACACTTGGCCGAAAAAAACCGCACTGCAATAAACCATCAAGCTGTATACCAAGCTCTTGTAACTCAGAAGGGGCCATCCTATATGGATACATAGAGATAGAAGACGCTCTTGGCTGTAGATCAATCTCTCTTCAAGGGGGTAATGCTAAAACCTCTTCAAGAATGACATCAGGGCACTCCTCTACAACCCTAGGAAATGCCAACTGTCGAACCTCTGAAGAACTCAACATCATTTCAGACATCATGGACGATAAGGATGGAATGCGCCGATGACCCATATGAGGATCTCGCTCACCAATAAACACTACCTGCTCTCCATCTGCACTGATGAAGATGACCCTCTTATTGAAGCAACCCATGATAGCCTGAACCGAATACAACCAATCCATGCCTAGGATAACATCATATGGTTGTATCCGTAAACATAGGAAATATCCTCAAGAGTGGCGTTGCCCCAACACTAGCTCACAGTCTCTACATAGTTCAAACATGTCATCTAGACCTACAACTGGAGTAGTCAATGCCAAGGGAACTGAATGCCACTCTACCTCAATTCCCAAAGGATGGACAAGGGTAGGTGATATGAAGGAGTGTGTCCCTCCTGAATCAAACAAGGCATACACCAAGGTAGAAAACAAGGAAAGGGTACCTCGAACGACATCTGGCTCACCTGGTGCTGGCAACGCTAGAGCATGAAAGTGACTATGACCTCTTTCATGGCCTCTCGGACCCTAAGGACGACCACCACCACGGCTGAGCTCTGCTATTTGAGGAAGGAGCATCATAGAGTTGTCCTATGCCTGCCCCATATCCCCTCTCGTGATCTAAAGCTGGTGCAACTAGCTGATGCTGCCTCGGCGGAAACTGACTCAACAGAGGAACCTGGAGCATTGTGCCTGGTGCACGATGACCGCTCTGAATGGTCGGGAACTACCGTTGCGGATGTCCACGACCACCACAATAAAAACAAGTGCATGATCCCTTATCATAGGCCTGAGAGTTGCTGCCTCTAGGGAAATGAGATGTGAAGGGCTGAGACCTACCCCCAGCTGAACATAAACTCTTATACCCGGAAAACAGGGAACCCTGGACCAAAACCTTTCTTTGTGAGGGATCATGATGATCCCCTTCTCGTGATGATCTGGTCCTAGCCAAAGCCCTCTCAACAACTTATATCCTCGCAAATACCTCGCGATATATCTTCGTCATAATTGAGGTGACCTGACACTAGATCTCTGAACGCAAAGCCTCTTTGAAATGCCTCGCCCTAGCCTCCTCATCTAGTAATAGGTCCGAAGCATATTGTAAAAGGTTCCTAAAATGGATCCCAACTCCCGAACACTGGATGTCCCCTGTCAGAGGGAAAGGAGCTCCTGGCGACTCAACGCCTTCGTAGTCGAGGAAAGGAACCTGACTCTAAACTTATCTCAGAACTCCTCCCATTAGAACGCTGACTCCTCACAATCCATGTGGAACAACAACCACCACTCCCTCACTGCTCCACACAACATCGTCATAGCTAAGGACACCCAGTTCTCCTTCCAAACACGGATTAAACTGAATCTTATAACGACCTCCTCCAACTAGTCATCCGTGACTGTATCTGAAACGGAGGCCTCATACATCTGCAGACTCTGGTGCTAAAAATCACAGAGTGTCTTCCTCCAAGTGTCGTCTTCATCAACCTCTACCCTACGGTGACCTGCTGGAGTAGCATTTTGGACATATTCTACGCAAACCTAATGAGGATGTTGACCTAAATCCATACCTGCAAAATAAAAAACACAGAGAGAACCTAAACCTAGAATATGGAAGAATCAACATTAATTAAATAATTTTTTTCATTCATTCGTTTTAGGTTAACGTATCCCAAGTTCTATCCATTAACGCAAAGGGACAAAGAAGAATGATGAATGATCCATTCCTAGGTCTCTACCATCCAACTAGTATCACATTGTTTAGTATCCCTGGTAAACATAAAGGTCTCTAAATGAGATCATAGGGGGCCCTAAATGCCTATGTCTTAGCCGGTTTCTAGTGTTTACCACACTTGATAAACATGAATGGCACTGTTTCCCTACCGACCCATGTAACCTCACATGTGCCTAACTCTAAACTCCATCCTATACCTCAACCAGACCTCTGATACCACTCTGTCACGACCCCCTCTCAACAAAGTGTACCCCTCCTAGGCAGGCAATGTGAAAAGGGAGATAATAAGCCCTGAGTCCCTCCTCCAGTAGGCCCCAGGTTGGAAACTAGCACCTAGGGTATAATAAACACACAGATGGGATGCATTACCCTCTAAGAGAACACATGCAGAAGAGAGAGATAAGATAGACACCAAAAAACTCCCACTCATAACTGAAATATAAAAGAAACCCATGTACATGTATGAAATTCCATGCATAAGTACAAAAACTGAAAGGGAAAACTACAAGTACCCAAAAAAATGTAAAATGGCAGCGACCACAAGCCCGAACAGCTCCTCCAACCACAAGATAGTAATAACCAGCATGATCTCCAACCTACTCCAAGTGACCTGAAATTAGTTTATATATGCGTAGGGAGAGTATAACTGTATTCTCAGTAGGATCCTCCCCAAATCCTCTCGTGAAAAAGTAATGAAATCATGCTAAAGTACAGTGAACAATAGTGAAACTAACTCATCCCCTATGCAGCTATACTATGTTCCCAACCTCAACAGGGCTACTCTCATCAAGTAACACATAAAATAATATATCATATAGAAAAAAATATCAAGGGTACCCTGATACTACTTCCCCACTGGTTTTCCACTTTTCCCCAATGACATACGTTCTATGCATCTCTCTCCAAAGGCTTGCATATATAATCTTGGGCTAAGCTCCAAAATCTGCACCTCGTGCACCACAAAGGCTTGCCCGCAGACACCTGGGCCAAGCACCACACCATCCTCACAACCAAAAGTAACCAGGTATTTTTGAAGATCCGCCACAGCTCGCATAACGTGTATCATTCGTCGGGGATTATACCTCACGCCATTACATCCCATATGCTGAGTAAGGATCCTCAATCCATCACAGTGTATACACGTTAAACCTATAGTAGTCCAGAGGATACTATATCTAAATATATGTGTGGAAATAACCATAAGCCATTACATCTTTCTACACACATATATGGGGAAAACAAACCATTATGCCAATGGCAGTAGTATCTACCATGAGATGGGAGCGGGGCTAAAGGGGGTAGTCATCCATTCAACCTCTCATCAGAATGTTGGTGAAAACACCACCCAGGGCTCGGAATCCCCGGGATATCAGTTTTCCTTACTGAAAGGGTGGACTAGCGTATAGAAACACAAAAATTACAGAATATATAACTCACAACCACACTATGGGAATAACCTAGTCTTAGTCTCAGCTGCAGCTAACATCTCTCGGACTCCAGGCTGCTATTTCTAAGACTAGTTATCCTATAAGCACACAACCAATTAAAGATCTTCATTAGATTACTTCATTCCCTTTTTCATCAGTTCCACTTTACATTAATTAACTCTTTTCACATTAATTAACCATGAACAAACCCACTTTAAACTTCATTGGCATCACATTCAAAAACAAATATTCCTTTAAAGATTCAACCTCACCTTTAAATTCCAGCATCTCCATCCCCGTGGATTATCAACATTTAATCAATCATTCATTACAGAAATTACTTCCCCATATTCCCAAGAATTCTAGAAAAGAAACCTATGATACTAAACACAAGGGGGATCAACACGGTGAGTAGATGTACTACTATTCGAGTCTTTTCCGCCTATAGAAAGAGAATAGACACATCCTCCCTCGAGAAGCTAGACATGGAATGCACGTGGCATACCCCGCGCTTCTTCGCCTCCTTCAGAATAAGGGTAAGCAAGACAAGCTGTCTGGAGAAGTGGGGTAATGCAAAGGAGAAAAACATTCAATCAAATTACCATGAATCCAACAACCACATCCATCCCATTCCATCATCACCAGTGTCCTCCCCGACACCCACATACATAAACCGATGCATCTCCCCACTCAAGGCGTCATCCGCTACCACAACAACAAGGCCTCCATGCCTCCACATATCAAACAACCCCCCAATGTAAAATCACAACACAAGCAGCAGGAAATCAAACATCACATCAAATGGGGTCTGGGTCCTTCAACAAGGCATAAAAACTTCATACATAATGATAAATCATGGATCTGAAGCATAAGGCACTCAGCCTTACGAACAAGAGGGTAACTAAGAACCCTACCAGGCGTTATCTTCTATCAACCAACCAGTTCTTTAAATCCTCTTGAATTAACAAATATTATTCATAGGTTCCAATTCTAGGAAACCTATTCAGTAATCTATCAAAAAATATTGAACATGCTTATTATGCCAATTTGATTAACATAAAATTAGAACAACTACAACAACGACAACAACCAGATTCATTTACATGCCTCATTATCTTTATCCAATTGATTATCAATTAATTCCGGCTTTATGTTCTTTATCGATTTCCATCAATGAACGAACAAATGAACAATGCAATCATAGATATCAGTCTATCTAGCAAAACATGAGGCAAACTGTTATCATGGTACAAAGAAACAATAACAAGCGATTAAACCAATTCTTTTAATCTGGTTCAAGTATTTAATTAGGTCAATTCCATTGTGATCCAAAGGGATAAATCATGCTGACTCTACGATTACACATAAAAAATTAGAGAATCCACAAATCCCCTACCTCAAAGGTTTTCTAGGAAACAGAAAATGATCGAAGAATGCCCAAGGAGACCGGGCTGATTCACTAAGGATCCTCCCTATATCTCCTCTCATAACACAACCAATACCAAAGATCATCAAAAATGTCATCCACAAACTTAGATCTACCCCTAACGGGCTAAGATCTAAGATCCCGAGAGAAAAGGAGGAGTATATCTAAGTAGATCTAAGAAACCAAACAAAAAGGATCACTTACCTCGAGAAACCAGCTTTGATTCGCAAAGAGAATCCTCTTTATTGCCTTCAAAATGCTTGGGAGAGGTTCTTCCACCACCAAAGAGGGGTAATCCCATGTTATGGCTTCTTAGGGGATTAAATTAGGTGATTAATGGAAAAACAAGTTAGATCCACAATTTTACGATCTAACTTTACATGCCCACATGGGTAGTTCGCATGGTATAACAAACTGTGCACTAACCGTGCGTTAGCTTATTCCTCGACAACCCCTCATCGCACAGTTAGTCCGCACAGTTACGCAAACCGTGCGCTAACTGTGCGTTAGCCACTTCCCTCAAAACCATCCTTGCACAATTTGGCCACATGGTTTATGCAAACCGTGCACCAACAGTGCGAAATCTATTACCCTTTAACTTTCCTCAAAAGTCCACCAAAATGACCCCAAGTCACCTGGACTTCCCGGAACACCTCTAGTACTGAATTTTCAAAAAGTAATGAACCAGAGAGGTCCAGAACATTACAATTAAACAATTTTGTGGAATTTATTTTTAAATGTTAATTTCCTTTTAATTTATATTTATATACTTCACATGGGAGTTGTGGGTACTTCAGTTGTAGTTTTAGTATTGGGCCCAACCCATTGGTACTATAAAGTGATTCAGTTTATAGGGATATATTCCAATTATATGATCATATATTCACTATCTCTTTGAACATGATTTACATTGTAGCTTTTCATGATTTTTTGGTGTTACAATGTTTTCTATATCTTGATTCATGTACATTATAGAATTGAGTTCACACTAGTATTTGATAGATATTTGGGAATGAGTTTCCTAGATTTAATTACCTAATGTTATCTTTGGGTTTTTTCATTTATTTATTATCTCTATAATTAATAGTTTGATATCGGGTGATAAATTATTTTATTGATATAAATAATTATTAAAAATATGATTTGAAACAATTTTACAAGGTTTTTTAAAATATTTTAAAAATGGTAACAATTACCATGATATTGATATACAACTGTGTAACCACATATCATGAAATATTTTATTTTAATATGAGAATATAGGGATTATTATATTGAGAAATTATATGGATCCCATGGGTGGGATCATATGAATCCTATTTAGCTCAATACTAACACACTCTATTATGTGTGTGAAATTATGGTTTTCTCTAGTGTAATAATCTCTAAGGTTTCATATTGAGGTAGTAGGGTTTCTGTCAGCTAGGTATCAGTAGTTGGTGTTGAGGTTGTTTAATGTGGTCCACATATCACATGGATTATTTTGACATTTTGGGGTTTCCGATTTGATTTTTTTCTGGATATGTACAAGGGTTTCTGTCTGGATTGTATCTATTCTATTTTAATTCATTGAATATGAAATATTTATTTAATTATTTTTTCTATATATATATGGAATATATGTTGTTTATTATTAGGATAAATCATTCAAACCATTTTTTTGGGTTTTCCACTTAGTAGTCACTAGCCCATGGGGGCAACGAATTACCATTGGGTCTGGTCATGGCCAGGTTTAGATCATCTTATACATGTTTTTAGGGCTATTTTGTAGAAAATCTAACTGAATATAAAAAAAATATTTTAATTGAAAATTAATATTAGAATTTAATAATGTATATCCAAATTAAATAATAACCCATTAATAAGGAATATGTTATATAGAATTATAAGTTCCTAGAAAAGTATTATTGTGGTTCTATTGTGAATAAAACTTATTAAACATATTGGATTTTAGGGTATTCCCATTGCTGAAAATATTTTAAAATAAGCCTCTATGTCAATTCTGCAAAAAGTAATATAAATGGATTTCCAATATAAAATACATGTTTTTCAACATATAATGAGAATCTATGGATCTGAATCTATCATGCCCCTGATGGATAATAACATGGAAATTTGATCATTCAACAGCATTCCATATAGATTTAGTGGCCCCTAGCTACTCAGAATAACTCTTTTGAACTATATTACAACTACATCCCTCCATATAAATACCTTAAGATCATGGTGACAAGGATTATTCTAAAAATTATAGTTTATGGGGAACGTATTAGTAAAAAATTATAATCATGAAAGCTTGATAAAAAGGAATAGAAATGTATTGTATGAACTAATTCATTAAAATAAGTTTAATTTCTCTATTTTTGAAATGTATAGGATCATGAGTAATTATGTTTTATTTAGGGATAATTCCTATATAGTAATTTAATATAAACTATAATATTATGATGAATTGGATACTATAATATAGAAAAGGTCAAAAATATTGATAATAACATGTAAATAAAATCCCCAAATTCGGTAAAGTACAATTTAAAGGGAGTTATAAAAAAATAAATTTAATATTGATATTATATGAATATGATTTTGATCGATTTCATAAAAATTTTAACTACATCTTAAAAATATGTATTCATATTGGTTGAGAAATATCTGATAATAAATTCTTCAAAGGGTAATAATGTATTGGTATATATATATACATATAGTAAATTAGAATTTAATAAAATATGGACTATTAGAGAATACATGAGGTGGTATATGAAGCCCAACGTAACTTTATCTTCTTGGATTATAATAGATCACTGCAGTCCAAAAAACTATTCAACATTTAAATGATAGGAAATGGATATAATCCTTGAAATCAAAATTAATATATAAATGAATACATTATTTGGATAAATTAAAATATTGGGTGGTTATTGTTTAGATTTTTGATTGCAACCCCATAGATTAAATTATTCAATAATATATATTACCATTATCTAAGGGGATATATTACACCCAAAATTACACATTAAAATTAATTTAATACTATAATTTTTTTTGAAAAACTAGTATAGGAGAATTGATAAGGTAATATTTTATCATACATACATATTAATAAGTCATATTTACATTAAAATACATAAAAATAATCATTTTTACCATATTGTAATATATTAATAAATGTAAATATATTTGAACCTAAATTAATATTAAAATGTTATATACAAATAGAAAATTTATTGAACCAAATTCAGAATATAAATTTATAAAATTTATCTTTTAAATAGTGATGATATGTCTAATAAAAACATACAAATGAAATAAATAAGTTTTTCACTAAAAATGTACATAATATTACCCCTTAATACATTATATTATTATCCCCTCATTAAATATATATAATCCCAAATAGATTCTTGTGCAAAAATGGTACTTCAATGTCGTGGTTTGTCAAATATTAATCTTTTGGTGAATTTGTATTTCAATAATATATCCCACTAATGAATATATTAAAACCTTAATTGATGATGTCCATCATTACTATGGGTTATATAAATACTTACCACTTCTAATCAATTCACATTATTTAATAAATGTGCGTTAGTTGGGATTTCACTATATGGTGATGCTGTGGTTTCAACTTTCTACATCAATTATGTTAGTCAATTTCCTTCATTACATATGATAATCCTGATAGTTAAATTATATTTTTAATGATTTAATTTATTAATATCATTAATTCAAAAATGAACATAGTGATAAAGGTTTATAACGGATTATTATTACATAATTACCACAAATAGAACTACTAATTCCAAAATAATATTTTAAACATGTTTATTTTTTTGGAAATATTACATTAATTATATATAATTATTGTAATAGTTATGATTATTATTGGATAACACAACATTAATCATTTACAATATACTTACATTACATTTCATTTAATTTTTTGACATTCTCCATAATTTCCATAATAAATACTGATAGTTAATATTTATTTTAAAATTAATATTAATGGAATATTTATTTCTATATATTTTTAATGTATTACGTGTTAAAAATATTTAGGTGTGAAAATATGTGATGTTGTTAAATTTATAAATGATTATAATGATGAAAAATTAGCCCCCACTATGATTGTGGAATAAGTTAATTCTACTAAGGATGCTTCAGATAGTTTTAATATTGATTTAATTATGGAGAAATAATTAAATTATTGAGGATGATGAAGGTCATATTATTATAAGGGATGGAAATACTAATTTTTTTATTAATTATATATTATTATAGGATTGAAAAAATATTGTTTTGTAATAGAATTAATTCGTATGAATGATATGAAGTTGAATATATGGTTTTTATAATTTTTTTTGGATAATATTATTTTAAAATTTTGAAATATAAGAAAATAAATTAAATAATATAATATAATTATTGAATCAAATGTTTTTGTGTCAGGTCCAGACATTATCAAACTATTAAACTACCCAACTATCCCCATGTGACTCTCATAATACCATGGTTCTATTGTAAGGAAACCACAAGGTACTACAATATGAGGTCACTTGTTATACCAATGAATGTCCCCATATGACTACAACAGTTCATTCAATTTGTTTTTTCCTCACACACACAATGTGGGAATCATGTAATGAGGTAACACATCATAAAACTACGCCACGGTAATATCATTGAATTGTTGAGTTAGAATATTATATTATCTCAAGAAAAATTCCACCATTTACGGGATCGTAAGTGTTTATGATCATTACAAAATTTGGTAAATTATATTTAAAAATTCAATTTAAGACAAAAAAACATCCTTAATGAAAACAAATTGTCTCATTTTCATCCAATTATCAGAGTAAATTTGATCTAGTAAGATTCCAATGTTTCAATGTAATTATCAATATCACTGACACACTAATAACGTAGTTTATTAGAAAGATAATTAAATAAATAACATTATGGTGATTATTTATATTTGAATATTTGACATTTAGAAAGATGTAAACTATAATATTAGAATAGTATTAATTTATTAAAATTAAAAAAAAATTACTCTTTATCATTAATATTTAAGGAATTGAAAAATCCTAACGTAATATATCCACATGTTTAATGCCTATTCTAAAGGTATGTCATTCCTTTATAAAAATTACATAAATATGAAAATCTATATATATATATATATGTTTTCAAATCCCTTAAAATATATTGATATGATGACAGTTATTAGTTCTCGATTTACTAACCAATACATCCCTCTATACAATGAGCAGATTCTCAGTCATCCTAGCCCTTGAAGACCTCGATCTGGTAGATCATATACTCCCATATTATTATCAATGAAATATCATGATTTATTAATTATTGGAGAAAATTAATAAAAGAAAATGTCTTCTAATGAATTAAGAATATTCACATGTATTAGGTAGGGTTTCAATACTATATGTTATCACAAATCCTTTAGAATGAGATGCCCACGTAGTGTAAAAAAAATAAATTTTTTGTTGTGAATGCATCAACTCAAAATTATTTAAATAAAAATGATTTTACAGTTAATATGAAAATGGTCATATTTATGATTTGGTTCCAATGACCATAGACATATTTCATTTTGATAGTTCATAATGATATAGATATTAAATTTGAGAGCCAATCATGATATGCACATCATCATCAGACATCATTTTGACAAGAACCATTACTATAACTATTTAAAAGTATTATATTTAATTGAACCAAATATATGTACACCCATTATATACTTTTTATAGTCTGAGGGACAATACTATTTTTTTCAAATATGACAGTTTGAAGAATGACCATTCAGAAAGAGAAATACTAATTTTATTTTGATTGTTATGAATTTTCTAAATCTGATATAGACGTCATAAGAAAAAATGTTGGATAGAAAAGTACTAGTTCTGATGGATCAAATGAACATTATGTTTGATGGACTAGATTGAGTAAAAAAAATTTATAATCATTTTATATTTACAACAAATTTTTTTAATATAATTTTTTCTAAAATAACATATTAATACAATTAAGACATATAATGGCATTAAAGTAATTTTTTAAGAAAATGATATGGGAATCCAAAAATAATGATTGGAAATATAGAAATTATATCTTTCGATGTAAAAATCTCCAAAGTTTTTTAAAGAAAAGAATACAACTCTTAAATTTAATTAAATACTACATTCAAAATACGGAAAACCCTTTTTTCTTTTTCAAACTATAATGAGATTATTTATGGAACATTTTTTCTTTTATAATATTAAAAAACCAAAGCAGTCAGTGCATCTATTCTTCATCATTATTGACCCAATGAAATGAATAAGTCATTCGTATTATCCCCCTTAATAAAAAATAATCTTTAGAATAGATTTCTTTTCTAAACATTCACCCTAATCATCTCCCAAAAAAATATTAAAACTTATCAGGGTAACTAATCTCTATAAAACATACATCCCTTTATGAATTTAAAAAAGATATATGGGATGAATTATTTCTTTTAAAATTAAAAAAATATAAGGTAAGAAACAATTATATGTGAATTAACTATTCATACCTAAAATAAAACAAATTACAAACATCCAAATGAAATTGTAAGAAATTTCAAAATAATATATGTGGATAAAAATTTATTCGCATTAAAAATTCTTTTAGAGTGTTTTGAAATACATCATGAGATCAGATAAAATAATATTCTTAATTATAATATTTCTTGATGATTTCATATATATTTTTTATATATTTGTAGTCGTTCCCGACCTCAACAACTATAGTGTTAGGAAACAAAATTTTATCCTTAATAAATATATTCTTATGAACCACTTACTTCAACATTTAATCATCCTCAGTGATATTTTTATTTTCATTGTTCATGATGAACAACTCCTCCCCACATGATCAGAGTATTATATTTTCTAATTATAACTTGTGAAAATTCTAATTGAGAACTCTGAATTCTTCAATCCAACTATCATTCATGGCATTGACTTCATAAACTAACATCTATCTATCTAATAAAATAATGAATTTTTTTAAAGGAATTAGAAAATTCATGATATAGTTTATTCACTTCAACTATCATATCAGTATGCACCCTCAAGTCATTATCATCTAACGCCAATCATATCAGCATTAGGATATAACTTCTACACTGAGATTTATTATTTATTATTAATTGTATTATATTATCCACATATTTAATAATATATCCATTCATAAAAATAATTAATAATGATATTTTTTCAAAAAAAACTGAATCTATTTTCATCATGTATGAACACTTGATAAATATATAATCTGATCAAGAAACATTTTAAAGAGTATGGAAAATTTAATCAATATTTTTTTGTTCCTCTATTATAAATGGGTCTAATGATTCTTATTTAACATCTAAAACATGTTTTCTTGAAGGGATTCTGTTTCTTAATTCCTTCCTCTCATCCTTTTCTTCATTTGATTCTTTTTTGATATAAAATTTATTTTCTATTTCAACATCATTAGATACTTTTATGTGGAATATTTTATCTTCTTCTTATAGTTTTGATGATGATTTGAAATTTCTTTTTCCAATTAATGAAATTCTATATAAGCTTCAATGTATGCATTCTCTTTTAATTAAGAAGGTAGATAAGTAGAAATTGCGGGTCACTATAATGAATTTTTTTAATCTTTTTTTCTTCCTCATTCTTTGGATATTCTCCAACTCCTCCACCTCCTCATCCACCTTCTTCCTATAATTTTTTTTCAACTATAAAAAAATTCTATTAAACCCTTTTCAGACATTCTAACCTTTTTTTGGTATATTTTTTTAACATTTTCTCATCCATTGCTTGGAGATAATTTGTTATAGTCTTTTTCACATGATATTCTTCAGAAATATATTATTATTTCCATTTATTAAAAAATGATGGAATAAATGAAGTAATAATAGATATTTCTATTAATTTGAGACTTCAATTTTAAAATTTCTAATCAATATAAGGAATGTTTCTAAAATTCAGAACTAGTTGTACAATTGATAATGGAAAAAAATATAAAAGTGAAACATCTAATGACTTTTTCCTCCCTTCATTAAACATTCAATTAAAATTTTCCTCATCTATGGTATCCATCAATTTATATCATTTTTCATCATCTTTTAGATAATCATTAGCCTTAACAGTTATTTCATTCCCCACATCATTATCAAGACCAATATCAAAATAACTATATTTATTTTAGGCCTTATTTTTAATATATATTTTTCATTATCTATTGGTCATGGGATTTTGATATCTTTTATTTAATTGAAGGAGAGGAATAAATATTTCAATTTTCATTAATAGTCTTAATATTCACTATAGTTCATTCATTTGATGTGATAATGTCAGATTTATCCACAAACATATTTAACATAGAATTATAGAAGAGCTTCATCCTTGCCATAATCTCTCCTCCAACAAGGGTATTAATTTCACACGTATCATATGATATATTCTTTATCTATAATACTATAATTAAATTTACTAATATAATTTTAATAAAACATAGTAATATAAATTTGTTTTTATTTCATTAAATCCATTATGATTGATTCCACTGATTGGAAAAAAATTACTAGATGGATCTTCCATATATTCATCATAAAATATAATAAAATAGGTCAAGAACATTAGTTGTATCCCTATCACTATTTCTCATAATAAAATAAACTTGCATCAATAGGGTAACCAATATTTCATCAAATGTAAATTTCTAAAAATATTAAAATGTATCAAAATATGTGAATAAGGTTTATTCTAACTTTCATTTCATGAAAATGAGAAGGAAGTTAATCTTATCATTATAGGGTTACCTATACTTTCTATTTGAATTGATAACATCAAAATTTATAAATTGCAATATATAATGTAAAATAAAATCCGTCCTTATCGTCTTCAGAAATAAACTAAACTAAAAAAATCACTCTAAATATTTATGGATTGTAAAATTCTAAATCATATTTCATGACACATATCTTTTCCAAATATAGAAAATTTATATTTCATTTAATAATATATGTTGTTTCTCATACTAGGATTTATTAATTAGTCATTTTCTACCTACTTGAACTTTAGAAAAATATTGAAATTTTTCCATCATTGTGAATAAAACTTCATTGATCGGGTTAGTTTGAGAAGACTAGACAGAGAACTAAAACTAGTAGAAATTTATGGGAACAAATTATCAAAATACAAAAGAGGTAAACTAAGTTACCCACCCTTTTATATGCATTAAAAGAGATGAGTTTTATTCAATGAATTTCAATGGATGAGAATGAGTTACCTTTTCTAATATGATGAATGAGATTTAATCATAGATGATTTTAGAAAAAAATATAAAATATTATGTTTTTTAGGAATTGTTTTCATCAGATTGAGAAACAGTTAAATTAGAAAATGTTACGTTTATATGAGAATATAATTTATAAAACTAAATGAATATGTAAAAAATATTTATTAACCAATTTAATGAATAATAAAAGAAACGAACATAAGATTACCTTTTGGATCATAAATGTATCATATATTTAATTAAACCACTAACTTGGTAATTCTAAAATAAAATTATTATGAAAATGTTTATGAGAAAAGTTTTTAAAAAAAATTTGAGTTGGGAATTTTTTTTGGAAAAAATGTATTTAGAATATTTTATTTTTGATTTTGAATCCATAAATATTTTTCAAAAATAAGAATTGAAAAATTATTGATTATATAATGTTTTTCTTGAATGAGACTAAATGTTTTTATAAAAACATTGAATACAAAAAATTTATTTATTCGAAATCAATTTTTATATAAATGAAAAAACATTAATGAAAAAAATTTCTAATAGAAAGAATTTTATTTCAAAATACTAAATTTTTTAGAGAATTAAATGTTTTTCTAAACAAAAATAAAAATATAAAATTAGTGTTTTCCTAAAATCATAAAATATGTAATTCCCATTTGAAAATGAGTTCCTTAATGTAGTGATATTGAAAACAGGAAGTATATATGAATAATAATTTGATATTGACCATTCCCACCTTCTATTTAATATATTCAAAGCTATCCAAACAAATAGGATTACAAAAAAATCATAATGTTGTTCTTGCGTTCGGATGAATGCTTTTTGATTATGATCCCAAAGGTAATAGAGTATTTTCTCTTTTTTTTAGAAGTTTATTGATGTTATGAGTTTTAATTTTTATAATGACACTTTTATCCCAAAATTGTGTCTTCTAGGATCCTGCCATAATCAATGAGTGTATGTTGATTCCCCGATACTTAGGAAAAAAATGTACTTCCCACATATTCAGCTTATGTACTAGAAATTACTAGTCATATTTTTTTTCATACACGACTATGAAGCCAAAGCGTATCCTAAAAAATCACATGTTTGGGATGTACTTTTCTTATCCTTTCAACACCTGCCAATGTTAGTATCTGAAGAACGATTACGACCAAAAAAATTCCAATTGAGTAAAACAAACCTAATTCAAGGGTTCATATAGGGTTACCCAAAATTCATTTAATAGCTTTAAGATGTGCCACATTTGGATTGGAATTATATCTAAATAATAAGCAGTGTGAAAACATTAAATCTAAAAAAATAGATATTACATATAGTAAACATCAAAAGATACATCTAATTGTATATTGATTGATTTGTTCCAAGAATCCTCAATATCAAATGTATTAGAAGTGATAGTAAGATAACTAATAATATTAATATTTTCATACATGAATTTAGTTTGATTATATTTTATATACATATTTCGAGATATCAAATTTCGTTCTAGTTTTTGTGATTTTTGAAATCCTAGAAAGTATTTTAGCACACCCAAAATACACATTTTGAATATGTATTTCATAATATCTGAAAATAAATCTTTGTAAAACATTATATTTCACCCAAATTTAATATTATCAACATATATTTTTACCATAATACTATATATAATAACTTATTTTATAGAAATATGTTTATCCACATCAACTTAAAAAAATTTTAAAATCCAATTATCATATAATAACAAGATCCACTTATTTGTTTGAGTTTGTAATGTATCTTGGTATGTTTATAAATTTTTTCTAGATGTATTTTAATTTAAAACCCTAAAGGTAGTTCAATAAAAAATTAATCCTAAAACCCATTAATGAAATAACACATCACATAATTTTAAAATTGATTTAAATCAAATAATGTTTCATATTCTAGAATAATTAGAATATACTCAATCATAGATACTAGAATATAAGTTTCTTCATATCCTATTGCTTCTTGTTGATTATAACCAATATAAACAATTACAGTTTTTCTCATAACTATTACTACAAAATCATCACATTTATTTAGACAAAACAATTTTACTTCAATTATATAGGTTTATTTTTTATGTTCAACAAAATTCCAAACATGGTTCCTATCAGATTCAATTAGTTAATATTTCATTGAATTTTTCAATTCATTATCTGGATTCATATATTCATATTGTGGTTGTAGATGTATAAGTTCAATTTCATTTAAGATATAAATTCTAGTTATCACTGTTAGGTCTACATCCACAATGATGTTATCACTAAGATGATTTCTTTGAAAAAAATCTTTATTATGTCTACAAAACACTATTATTCAATAATATGTTGATAATATTTGTGATGTATAACTTTATAAAAATATTCTTCAGTTGTTCTCTCCTGAGATGAACTTAGCATCATAGGATTAAATTAAGTTTTTCAAGTGACATTTGATGATGTAGTTTGGGGTTTCTTCAAAATAATGTTGTCAGTTCCATGAAACATAACATGCACAATATTCATAAAGATCACTTATTTTTATAATGACTCTATAAGACATATCCGATATAGAATAACCTAAAAAAATGAATAATTGGATTTTGGTGACTTTTTTTTGAAATTTAGTATTCAAGATGAATACTTTTCATCCTAAATCAGTGATTTAATAATGTTTTTCTTTCCTTATATTCCACAACCCATATAGAGTTTTGTTAATAAGATTTCAAATTAAAATTATATTTATAGTATAACAATCCATACTAAATACATCAACAAAAAAATTATTAAAAAAAATATTTTCCCTCATATGGATATAGTAATCTCTTAACGAGCTATAATTCTTCCTTATACTGCACCATTTCTTCTGTGAATTTTTAGTTGCTAAAAAGTTATGATGAAGATATTATTTACTAAAAAAATAAAAAAAATAAAATTTTTAAATTCCTCAAAATTATCACTATGATAAGTTGTCAAGGATATGTTTTCTTCATTTTAAACTATAGATACAAAAGATTAAAAACAATACTGTTTTTCATATTTTTGTTATAAAAATAGAACCGATTATATATTGTTTAATCATCAATAAATACATATACATATTTTTATCAAAAGCATGTTTACTTTTTTTAGTTCCTAAAGAGTTTGTGTAATGAATCAATAAAGAATTAGATTTTGTGAACTCAGTAAAAGATTTAATACTGAAATCATGTTTCTAGTCATATTGATAAGGATCATGAATTTTAGATTCATCAAACCTATTTTCTGGTTTGTTCTTTACTAGTGCATTCATATACAAATTATATAAATTTATATGATAACATTGACCCTATATTCAATTCCATAACCCTAACTGGTCTCATAATAGACTAAGGATTGTTTGATTAAGGATCCTAAATCCTTTAAAAGTGTAATATGTAAACATTATCATGCTGATTGGTAGACGAAATTAAATTAGCTTGTTAATGATGAATAGTTCATTTTGTATTCTTTATGATCATAAGAAAATACTCGTTTCATAATTGACCACAGATTATAAAAATGTTCTAAAGTCATATAATAAATAAATCTATTCACACCTATCATAGGAAATTTCAATAACAATTATATTTTTAATTGGTAGTTATAGTGGATGACTAGGGTCTTATCACTTGATAATAATTTCAGCTAGTTCACTTACATCTTCTAAATTACCTAAGATACATAGGAATCTATTTTTGATAAATTTAAGAATGAAATTACAATTTTTTTGGGGTTATGATTACTTTTATAATGACCTTACTAATGATATTTTAAACTAGCATGCAAACTAAATAGAATGAATTAAGGAATGAATGTACTTGGTTTTTGGGATTTATTTAATGATTAATGATTATTATCATTTATGTTTATGATTTCATATTCATAATAAAAACATAAAATATCATTTTTCAACTAATATTAATTGTTAAGAAATTGTGGAATGTCAACGAATACCTATGAACTATTTATTCCACTACCTCCTTTAATCACGTATGATGACACTCCTTGCTCTTGGATGTATCAACTTCTAGGACCCAAATCTAATGATTTTATTTCATCCATTTATTTGTTCAACTTTAATATGTGAATAACTAATCAATAGAGAGATGGAAATGTGAATAAATAAAAGAATAAAAATATGTTGAGTTTTATGTCATTGGTGAGAAATAATCTAATCATTGAAATTAGGTTAACCATGCATGCTTCATAAATTTAACAATAACATAAAATTTAATTTATTGAAAAAATAAACAACACATTGACCTCCCCCAGGACCAATCCTCAGGGTCATCTTAGCATTTTTGATTTTAAGATATCACAATGGTGGAAGCAAGGAGAAGATTAGGTTACAAGAGATAAAATAATATAAATTTTAATTCAAAATGATTTTTAGTGAGAGATAAAAATGAAAAAATAAAAATGTTAGAATTTGGATGAGAGAGAGAGTAATAAAAAATTATATAATAAAGATATAGAATAAATAAAATTAATAATAATTATTATTATTATTATTTTTTGGAAAATAATTTTTATTGAAAAGAAGAAGTGAAAGAATAAAATATGAAAAGAAAAATAAATTTCAATAAAAGAATATTAAAACAAATATAATAATAATAATATTTTTATTTTTATTTCTATTATTATTTATAAGGATATATATTATGATAATAATATTGACAATTAAAAAGATGAACAATTAGGGAATGGGGTGAAATTAATTGACAGAAAAGAAAAAGAAATTATTTTTTTATTAAAAATATAAATTATAATAAATAAATTTAGGACGAAAAGAGGAAGAATTAGATGAAATGGGGGATGACGAAGATGGGTTAGTGTGAATATTGGGTGGATATCACATTCTTGGAGGTCAACTAATAGTAAGAGATCATTTGGAAAAGAGGTTTTCCACTCGATTTATAAGCCGAAATTTCCATTCAAATTGTTTTGGATATTTTTCACATTGATGACTTCATTAGGTAATCATGTCTGAATAATAGTATTTAATATACTTCATTCACACCACCCCTCAAAATATCATCATATGTTTACATATTTATGGAAGTATTTATATCTTTTTTAATCTACAAATACTTTCTAACCATGCAGAATCTCAGTATTTTATATCAAATGTTTCTCATGAATTAATGGTCTTGAAAATAGAATATTCATGCATGTAATACTTTAGGATAACTTTAAATAAATGTATTGATTTTACCCCCTGACAATTTCATCATATTTGCTCACTCAAAAATGGAGCTGTAAACCGTAAATAAAAAATTTCAAGTGGTATGAAATGTTTTCAAGGCCTAACTTGTGTGCTTGTTTTGATCATATAAATGACATATTTTTCATTAGTTAAAAAAATGAAATTAATCCTAGGATGTATATTATCCATAAAAAGAATTTATCAAACTGTTTTGATAGTTACATATAATTTTTTTCTAAAATAATCAAATAATTTAACATAGTTTAAATAAAAAATAATCCATTTTTATAATTACGGTAAAAATTCAACTAAATCCTCAAGCTAAAAAATATCCAATAAAATAAATATTTATTGGGATTAAAATCATTTAAATTACATTTAAAATTATTGGAAAATATTTTATCTATCCTAAAACAATATAAATGAAATATTTTAAAGGAAGACAAAAATAACCTTTAATGATAATCTCTCCTTAACCATTGTAACTAAAAGTGATTATAGAACCATATATCATTTTGATCATGTTAATAAATCATTTTTTAAATAATATTTCTTAGTAATCCAATATCTATGTACAAAATTTTTTATTTGTACTGTCTTCATTATCTTTAAAACAAAGACATTAGTGTTTTAGAACCCAAAAATTCGTGGGTTCATTATTATCAGAAAATAAAATCATTGGTATCCATATAATTATAATATTAATAAATTAAATAATAATCATTTCTTTGGAAAAAATATTTTTTATGAAAAACTAGTTTATAAACATCTTATAGGAAAATTTTTTCTTCTAGTGTCCACCGCGTTGACATTTTTTCAGATTGGGGAACTTTCTGCAACAATGTAATAATTATTAAAAAAACGTATTTTATTAGTAAAACCCATTCTAGATATTTCAGTTTAATGTATAATTAATTTACACATTTTCTCAATGATTCCATTAGCATATATAAACAAAAGATATAGTTTCTCCAAACTAATAATTTAATATTTTATTTTAACAAATATGTGTTTATCTTCTATAGTAGAGAGTTTTTACCAATGTTTTGAAAAATTTGTGTGTAAAATATTCTTCTTAGAAATATATTTCTTATGATATTTTAAACATATTTAATTGAAAATTATTCTTATCAAAATTATTATAATGATATGAAATATTATTATTGAAATTAGCTAAACTTGAGTTATCCATAAAATATTTTTTTGGCATTAAAATATTTTTTATAATCACTATAATTTTCAATTTAATTTTTTTATGAAATCTGGATACATCTTCAAAAGAGGTTAAAGTATTATAATCTTCATTTGATGAATATTATTCATATAAGATGTATAATTTTTGACATATCATAATCTGGGTAATTATTATTTAGAGAATTATTTGTATGATATTCAAAAGTTTTTAACTTATCTAGGAGACATTTATTCAACATTGGTATTTCAAAAAAGAACCACCATTCATATATCTACAACATTCATTATCTGAATAATTATCAGAAAAACAAACTCTTCCACATGCACTCCATGTGTCATATGCATTCAAACATTTCATGCTATTTATCTTGTTTTACATGATAGAATTTCTATATGAAACTCCCAATTTCTTATCTATTCTTTTAAGCTTAGTAAAATATTTTCCGAGGTGTCCTGTATTTTTTCATTCATAACAAATCACTCCAGCTAACTGTTTCTTATCACTCTTATCATTAGGATTTTTCTAATTTTGTTGCTGAAAATATTTCATCCCAATACTCATATTCATCATTCTATAATTATTTTCAACTCATTTATATTTTGTTTTAATGAAATAAAATATGATTTAATAACAACATTATTTTTTATAGAATTGTTAATAGCATTCTCATGGATTTATCTTTATTAGAATAATTTGATGTAGTTTAAAAAGAAACACCACTATTTTTTTCTATTTTTTCCATATCTTTTTCATTATACCTTGATATTGTATAAGGGTACTAATTAGATCATCAAGAATCTGATTTGTAATCATTACATAATCATATAAACCTATTATCTTAGATTCTCACTCATTTGAAGTAATCTAGATATTTTTTCCAACAAAAATATTATCATCAATATAATTATATCTAAGATACTATAAAATATATATTTTTGTGAAAACCTTTTGGTGCATCATAGTATACGACTCTCCAGGTAGTAAATAAATGGCTTGATAATAATCTTCATTATTATATTTTATATTTTTGATAACTTTAAATCTTCAATAATTTGATACATCAATCATCTTATAAATATTGCTAGTGTAATGACATAATGAAATATGACTCTATATATTTTGAATCATAAAACATTAAATAGATTTCCTTAATCTATTATTCAATATATAATACAAATTTTTTATATTTCTTAATCTAGTAACACCCTTATCAAAAATATTATAGTTAAAAGTAAGCATAAAAAATTTATCTAAACCTGTATTAATTTCTAAATACTTATTCTAATATATCCATAATTCATAATATTTTCAAGAAATAATAGGTGTTCTAATGGGATTCACTTTTTTTTAAAAAATTAAAATATGTCATAATATCAAATTAAAACACTTTTAATCTAAAACAAATTTCTGTGAAATAATTTTATTAACATGATGTTTATGAATAAAATTAATAAATAGAAGTTAATAAAAAAATAAAAAATTAAAAACATATAATTGTAAAACCTCATTTGTTGAAATTTTTTGGATTGTAAGAGTATATGATGGTAATTAGAGAGTGGCTAATTTAGATTAAGAATGATACTAAGAAAAAAATAAAAAACTACTTCTGTAAAAAATATTGGACTGAGATTTCATCTGACGATTAGAGTAAATTGAACTCAGTAAGAATATGATATATCAGAGTAATTATTGGTATCACATATATGTAGATAAAATAGTTTTCTAGTAATAGATGTAATGAACTAAATTTATATTATTTATAAACACAATTATATTTAACATGTTGAAATCAGTATAATTAAAAGCATATTATAGTTTGAATGACTTAAATACTTAATAAAAAAATTTACTCTTTAAACTTAAGAGTTAAGGATGTATAGAATAATGTCTTATGATATACATAGTTTAAATACCTACAATGATGGTTTATCTTTCCATACAATGATATCCATCAACAAGATAATCATTATGTTTATGTCTTTCAATCCCAATAAACCCCTCATTGAAATGATCAGAATCAATTCTTTCTTTAATAACTAACAAATCCCTTGAAACAATCATCAATGTCTGTATCTTAATTACATCTAATTCCCATGATATCATGAATCAAAATAACCCATCTTCATATCCCTGGAATACATTGATCTAACCTTAATCTGACAATTTTGATACCAAATAAATAGTGTTCTATGTAATTTACAATCATCATAACGGTTCTTTATATTTTCAACTATTCGGGAAATTATAATTCATATAGAAATAGATTTTGATGCAAAGAAATAACATATATGTTTTGAGTTACGAATTCATTAGATCTCAACTCTTCAAATGTACTCATATTTTTTGGAGTTTATACAATGGTCATATATCTGAGATAAATGAAATAACCAAGGATTAAATTCACATTGAAATATCATAATGATATAGATCATCATCTTGAAAGCTAAGAATCATCTATAATTCCATTTCAAACATCATTTTGTTGAGAATAATTATAATTCCCAATTAAAAGTATTATTTCCAATAATAATAAATATTTATAATATGATTATAAACATTGTATAATATAGGGGATTATTATAATAATTTTAAATCAAATAGTTTGATCAAATATCTATCTGAAATATCAATACTAATTTCAGTCTTTTTGTAATGAGTTATTTCAATCGAATAGTCATGACATAGGTCTTACCACTAGTCAGATAAATTATTGACTAGATGTATCAGGAAAACCTTCAGTCTAATAAGAGTGATTGAATAATAAAATGTGATATTTTCTTTATATTTAAAAATATATATATGTTATTGAATATAAGAGAGTTTTCTAAAAAAATATACAAATACACTTTAAATATATAATTTTTGTAAAATAGTATTATAAGAAATATTTTGTGATTTCTAAAATAAAAGAATGGAAATATAGAATGTATAAATTCAAAAGGAACTCATTGTTGAAATGGGTAGAAGAATTTATCGTTTAATGTATCACATATCCTATTGTGTCATACTTTCCCCTATAAATAAAATAGTTGTGTAGTGGGCATTACTTCTCAATATTTAGAAGTGTCTCTATAATTTTAGTTGGGTATTGTCTCCAAAATCCATTTTTGACTAATAAATTAAATCAAATGTAAATTATATATTGAAAATGTAAAAAACTATGAAACCATATAAAAAATAATTTTAAATACATTTTATTTTTAAATCCCAAATGATATGTTCATTCCATTCAATGATTCAAAAACCACCACAATTCTACAAATCCTTGATTATTCTCACAATGAGTTTTAAAAATGAATTAAAAAGATTAAAAATTGATGTTTTAAAGACTCATTCCTTTTCATGGAACATCCTATGATGAAATGACTTATAGTGTTATGATGGACGAGATTGATTTTGTGTGAATGTCTAGATTATCTGGGTTCCCCTTTAATCCAGTGGACACTTTGAGTGGAATTCAATTGTATGAGAGGAAGTATAATAGTAATAACAAATTTTGTAGTGGAATCTCTATATAGAAGGATCTTTCTATAACATTAGCAGTAGCATGTAGGGAATCATTGATGTAGTACTTGTGTGGAATGATTGGGAACACCCAATCGTCATTCACTACACATTTTAAGACCTACAATTCATGTGGTCATTGAGGTTATCTATATATATTCATCATAGATTTGTCTAGGACTAAATTGTTGTAATGGATCATCTATTATAAATTAAAAAATATCCTAGAATAAAACATATAATTCTATAGGACCCCCTCCATTGGCCCCTGAGTGTAACTGTTTCACACAATATTGGAGATGTTAGTGGATATTGGTGTAGTTCTACCTACAATGATAAGTGTAGGATCCGAGCATAGTGTCTATGTGTTATGGGTCATGAACAACTTTTCTTATTGGCATGATTGATTATAAATCCTTGATTTACATGACAATGACCATTATAACCAACATAATTGAATCAATGTAAACATATAAAGGATATGATTCAGAAACCAATCACATGATCGTCATATATTTTCTATAATTAATTTAAGTAATTAAATTAATTTCATTGCAAGAATTCTTTCTTCATTGATAGATCTAACAACATATATGTTTTTTAAATTCATTTAATTGTATGAATCAATAGAAGATTCCCTCTATTGGTGGTCCACACGTGTCCAAAAAATCTTCAAACATCTACATAGTAATCTCCAGGTGGTAGTGTGGAATATCATATAGAATCTGTCATTCAACTTTGATATCTTGGAGATCCTCATTAAAATCATTCTACATGATATTTCTACACTTGAGAGTGGATTATGAAGGCAGATCACTCTTTATTCATATATGTTCTATTAGAGACGAAGCACCCTTGGTCTGGGAAGGACTCTCTCTGGATGTCATTTTCACAACACAAAATGAATAGAAATTATTGTTAAAATAATATAATTGGGTATAAAATACTAATAGTTTATAGAAATCAATATTTTTACAGGTAAACTTATAAATTTATCCAATACCTTACAGAACACCATAACTAAAATAACAATATTATTATAATTTTCTTGACATGTGTTTAACATATCTATTTAAATAAATATAATTTAATCAAATATTTTTCTATAAAAAATATTTCTCACTAGACTAAAAAACTAAGTCTTAAAATTTCCACAATATTTTTCAGGATTTGGATAATTCCTATTTAATTATTAAATACATATCAGTGCAATATATTCAAATAAATAAATTAATAATATAAGCGTTAAATAGAAAATCAATATTTATTAATTATTTTTATCAAATTATATTTTCTCAAATAACCGGTGACATGATATAATAAATTAAGAAAACATGAATAATTATTAAATCGGATTTGGGAAAAATAATTATTCAAATTCTTTAATTATAAAAAAAATATAATTTATCAATGATTCTGGAAACACATAGTTTGTGACCCTCTAGGATTCTTTCTTAGTGGAACTTATAAAAGCATCATAACATCCCAGGATAACATACAGCAATATGGAAAGGTGTGTAGAGAGAAATAAATTAATATATTGATGAGAATTTAATGCATACAGGTACATATTGTGTAAATAATCCTTATATCATATTATCAGTAATTAGGCAGGCAAGATGCTAATGCAATAAACCTATGTGTGTGATTTAAATTTCATTAACATTTTAGAAATTGAAAATTCATGTAGGTCAACATGTACATGTTTAGGCTATATAATATCAATCATAATGAATGATAGATTATATTTAGATTATGATCATAAGGGAAAATATTTTCTAGAATTATTCATTAGTGAAATATTACTCTTGATGAACCCGGTGTATCATGCCAGACTGAGAACATATCTCATCCCAGTTTTTGGATGCACATAATAATAAAAGACTCATAATAGTTATTATTAATAATCTTAATTACTAATAATCAACACATGTTCCCACAAAAAGAAACATACTATGAAACTTATAAATGTGGATTTCATAATAGTGAACCTAATTCTCATAATATACTACCTCAGATAATACCAATGGATTATACCAACAGAAGGTGCCTCAAATATATCTGAGTCCACACAATGATATACTATTTTATTTTTTCCCATAAATTATATCATCAAAATATAAGAAATATATTTATGAATAGTTTCATAGCACTTTTTGGTTCTCATCATAGTTGGGAACTGCTATGAAATTTTTGTGGGATGGGTATTAAAAGATCATTATCAAATATCATATTATGTAGAAGAATAATCTTGATGCGATAATGAGTATACTAATACTAGAAACATTGAATATATGTTATCATAAAGTAAATTTAGGTTTTTTTGGGGACGAACTCGAAAAAAGTCACTCATTCACTAGAGAAAACTACTAACAACTTCTAATCAGCTATCTCTCACATGATACTGATGACTTTATTGAGATATATCATTAATCAAGGAATCTTTGATGTTCTATCTAATGTGTACTCTTCATTCATCAACATCACCCTCTAATAAAATACCTCAATAGGTAAAACTTATGTTTTATATGCTTTTTCCATTGGTGCGACCTTAGATCATTTGCAAGATCCACCACAATAGTATTATCACAATGTGATAGTGACATTACAACTAGGTACCACATCATGCTGTTGAAAAATATATGTATCGAAATTGATTAATTGTATGCATCATTTGATTATATATACTATGACACCATAGTAGAATCAGTGAAAACTGGATGTTGTAGACTCTTCGATCTCACAGGTCCTCTTTTGAGACATATAACATTTCAACAAAATTAATGCATACCATTTTGATATTTTTTACATCTAGAATATATAAAACCCGGATTATATCTACACATCTCATGCATATAATATGATCATATCCATTATTATTATTATAAAATATGGATGAACTTATTAAAAATCTAACCTTGTTCTCTAGAATCATCTTCTTGTATTCCTACGATGCTAAATGAAAAGTCAATATCAAATCAATACATAACATGTAATACATGATAGATCCAATCAATGATGCATATGGGATCTCAGTAATTCTAACATTCCTAAGCTGTGTCTAGGGACACATTTTCTTTTAATTAAATAAATAATTTGACAATAAAATCAATCCATGTATGGATTGTTGAATACAAATGATCTTTAGTGTTTAGTCAATGTATGTACTTTGTCATTTTTCCTAAAACCTCTTATACATGTAATGAATGATCTTAATTCAATGGATATATGATTTTTCACCTATGTCCTACATGGAAAACAATTGTTTAACTATTCCTTAATAGACTATAAGACATGTACATCATTTTGAATAAGTAATAAGTCATTATAGTATACTAGTATGTTAATTACTAAATTCCCATTAATCCTCATGTAAATAGATGGCTGAAAAATTTTATTAATGAAATAGTTTAATTATATGGATTAGATAAATAAAACATTAATTGACTTGAAATCTTTTTTAATCCATAAATGGATATCTACAGTATGAAAATATTTTTTTGAATCTACAGGGTCTACAAACCATTTTGGTTGTGTCATATAAACATCAACCCAAATTTTATCATTGAGATATAAATTTTGACATCAATCTACCAAATCCCATAATCATTCTATTCTTATATTGTTTCTAGATTTTTAATAGATTTGAATATTGAAATTATTTTAATTTTTTCATTATTGTAAATTCCTTGACACTGTTTTAATTCATTACCTACATTCATTGATATATATGTATTTTCTATACCATTTATGTCTAGTTATCTCTTGAATAGCAATTTTCACCGTATTAGATTTACAATAACTGGGTTATCATAATAAGAATAAATTTTAAAATTCATGGATTATTTCCAACATACCGCGTCCGATCTCTCTACAACCGCATTAATGAGATAGGTTTTTCATTATCAACCAATAAAATGTCGTCATATTTTTCATCTAGAATGGATACTGCTCAGCTTCTCTTACATCTATTGTGCACCTACACAGTACTTGTTTTTTATGAACTACAACATGTGTTGGATCATGTGGAATCGGTTCTTATACCAACTACTTTATATATAGATAATAAACATCATAAAATTCAATGTTTCTCCCACTATCAATTTTGAGGAAATTTTCCTTTAGAAAAAAATTTCCGGTTTTATAATAGACACCTTCTTGATTGATGGGTTTTTTAGGTAGTATTACTTTATTTCCTAGGGATACTAAAAAATGTTACACTTTGTTCCCCAGGATGATAGTTTTTTACCAGAGAAGACCATACCATATGACTTTAAACCCCATACAAATTTTTGCATAATAACATGTCTCATTCCTCTTCATAACTCATATGGAATTAGGTATTCTTATTTATTTTGTACTTAGTTTATTTTTTATGCCACATTTTATAAGAATGTCACTAAAATGATAAGGGATGATCTACATGAATCATTATTGGCCTTACCCTGTATAACAATGTATAGTTCCTCCATTCACTAACACCATTCCACAGTGGTGTTTAAAGTGGAATGAGTCGATTAATAAATCCACAACACTATATAGAGTTGACCAATACATACTTAATATATTCACTACCGAAATTCAATTGAAGAGTCTATATATTATTTCTTTGTTTATTTTCAACAGCATTCATAAATTACATGATTTTCCCAAATTACTCATACTTATACTTCATCATGTAGACATAACCATATCTACTCATGTCATCAATATTAGTTATGATGTAAGAATACCTAACTCTAGATTATTCTTTAAATGGACCACACAGATCAATGAATATAAATCCAATTTGATATGTGACCCTTTCTCCCTAACCACCGAATGGTGGTTTAGTAATTTTTCATTATAATTAGGAATGACAAATTCCATGTTTGTTTATATTAGAAGAGTCTAAATAACATTCTTGATACAGCTTTGTCAAATGATTATTTTTTACAGGACCATGATGGTGATTCCATACCTCAGGGTTATATGATTCATTTAAACATGATACATTATAAATTTACAAATCATGGTTTTCATAAATTCATATATAAAGAACATTATATAAATGATCCATAATATAACATATGTTTTCCATAAAAATGAATCATATTTTATTTCCGAAGAAGAAAATAACCCCATCTGCATCTAGACATGGTCAATCAATTATATTCAATGTAACTATTTGTACATAACAAAAATAACTCCCATTGTAAATGAATGATAGTAATCACCAATTGTTTGAGAAGTAGTGTTTTAAATATTTTAAGCATTCAAATACATTTATCCTTTATAAATCATTCGAATTCCATGCAGCTACTACATTTGTTATAAATTCATGCAGTAAATGTTTTCTATAATACAAAATGTGTTGATACTGATGGACTTCACTCGATAATGAACCCAAAATTTGATTCCTATTGCTATAGGGTACAATTCCTCTTCATGTGGCCTAGATTTCTATTTCAAAAATAGAATTCATACTTTTCCTTTTCCCAACTCTTGATCTTCCTCTTCTTAAAATAATAGTGATCTTTCATTTTATACATGTTATGACTATTATACCCAGTTCTCCATTATATTCCTTTTATTAATACCCATAATAACAATACGTTTACCATTCCCCATGTCCATAATCACATGGAGAATTATATTAATATATATTGAAGGTATATATTTATTATTTTTTATATTTTTATTAACCACAAAACTTGAGAAGGTCTTCAGATACGATGAATGTATGAGATTATTACACAACCCATCTATGAATTTATTCCCATAAATGTATAATAATTAAATATATAAAATAATTTTCACAACCTGATGCCTAATAAACAGACACTCCCCATGAAGATTTGTAATCAAATCATTGAAGATATCATATCTCTATTTGTCTCTACTTTTATTTATTGAAATCTAGAAGGTGATTGTAACACGTGAGACTTTTATGATAAATATTTTGTTTTTATGTCATATAAATTATCAAATATATCTTTCGCTACACGCAATCGCGACCTTCCTCGATCGTGTGTAGTATGCAATACCGAGTTCCACTAAACAACGATATATTATTATAATATTATAAAGTAGCCATTATGAATAGTATTAAATGAATTTTAAATTTCACAACATTATTATTCATCTTACACATTTTCTAGAACATGGTAAGAGAACAAAATAATTTTTTTGGGTAAAATAAATATTTATCAAGAAATGCAGTTTTGCCGCCTTTTGATGGCGCACCAACATTAAATATAGTTTTTGACAGGATTATAAGTTAAATTTGACAAAAATAAAATCTGCTTTTGAATCTGGATAAAAAAATTTACTTTGGAGAAATTTTTGATATTTTTCAGATAAATTTTTTATTTTGATTAATAGTAAAAATACGCTAATTTTTAATTAAAAACAACATTTTTCATTGAGAAAATTTATATGGTTAAATTATAATATTGAATGGATTTAAAGTATATATAAAATATATTTTTAACATTTAATATAATGTATTTCATTACCATTAATTTCACATTGAATTCATAGGTAAAAACATTTCAATCTTTGGCAATGTTTTAACTTTTAAAACCTGTTTTCTTAACAACGGGATTTATTTTAAATTAATTACTGCGACTTATGTGTTTAGAATTTTGAAAAATGGATTCCATATTTGTAATCAGTGGGTCCAAATTTTGTTAATAGGCTACTTTTTAAATTTGGGCATTATGAATAGTAACTACGGTAACTTTTATTTACCATAGTTAAAGGTAAATCAGGTAATTAAGGATAAATATAAGATTATAAAATTATCCTAACACCTACCAAAATCCTATTGGATGACTAAATTTAGACCCATATCACCTAAGGGTCGTATTAGAATCATTTAATGTACTTTTTTCCATGAAAATAATTTAATTATTATTAAAGCCAAAGAATGTGACAACATGTCACTTTCTTAAATCTTATTAGTATAATAAATTTAATTTAGTGATAAACATAATGAAACTTCGAACATGAATAATCTCAAGAAATCTAATACAATTATCCACAACATAGGAATTTATTTAAAATTTTTAAGGATTAAATAATTATCATTAATTATGACACAATAGTGATGTTGAAATTATTTTATTAATTAAAATATCAAATAAATGTTTTTAAAAATATTAAAATAATAATTATATGCACTATTTAATGCGATCAACTAATTTTCTAGATACATATGAAATTTTATTAATCTATTAAAGTATTTAGTTAGAACATATCTTCTGTATATATTTTATTTAAATTCAAATAAATGGATAGTGTCAAAATTGACCCTATTGTTATTTTATAAAAAAAACATATTATAAAATTGTTTAAAAATCACAAAAATATTTAAACATTATAAATTAAATTTTATATGGTCGAAAATTTCATAAATTGTCAAATTATGGAAAATTCACAACACATATGTAATTATTAATAATAATTTAAAATTTAGAATATTGTTACCACAAATAAAATTAAATTGATAAATAAGGATAAATCAAGTTGATAATGTTTAAAATAAATTCCTAACATGTCTAAATTTTATTGGTTGATGAGATTACAACCCTATCTCATATAAGCTTCGGATATGATTCATTTTGGAAGTTTTTTAAGTGGGTATGGGATTTAATATAAACTAATATTTCTTATATTTCCAAAGGTGCCCCTCTCCTCCCTTATAAAAGGGCACCTCTTCTCTCTCATCCTCACACCAATTTGAGCCTTAAAGCTCATCCAAACCCTGCCCATTTAACTTCACCACTTCCCTAGAATCATCCTAGAGGTTCTGGCCTTCTTCAAAGGCCATCCCTAGTGCCCTAAGAGGAGGTTAAGAAGAGGCGCGTCAAAAAAAGAGGTAATATCCATTACCGATCCTTTCCAAATTCTTTCTTCTTCAACTTATTATTTTTTAGTTATTTAATTATGAAGTAATAACATCTGTATCACTCATATACTGATATGTTACTATAAGTATGAAACAACCCTTTTCACCATCTATCCATCCAATGGAAAACGAAATCACCGCGTGTGCGTACGTATGGAATACCGTCTCCACGCCGTGGTGTAATCTATTTTCCCCCACCACCTTACTTGGATGGCTATAATGGTGTAAATTATTACTATATATGATTATTGTAATGTGATATTGATTCTTAAATAGTATACATACACTCCAATACAATTCCACGATCATGAGAACAATATCATCGCTCGTGCGTACGTACGGAATACTGTCTCCACAATGTGATGCGATTCGTTCTACATGATCTTCATTGGATAATGATTATATAAACGAATTTAATGAATAAATATGATATATATTACATTAATACCATTCTAGAAATGATTTATCTATAACCTAAAGAGAAGAATAAGAATTTATTCGACAAAACATGCATAAGAACAAAATGTTATAAACACCCGAATAACAAGTAGCAATGAAATATTACTACTAAGAAGCTAAGAATATGACTATATATGATATCATAACAATAATTATGATTCTGGAATAAGTTGATAACATTATTTAAATCATTATACAGGAGGTTCAGACACTTACAGAGCAAATCAGACCTAAGGTAAGGGAAATATCACAATCTCATTTTTATCCGAGATTGTTTATAAATTAAAATTTATCGGGGTGTATTTTATCATCCACATCAATGTTTCCTCAAAATTTAATATTATTTCCATCAACCTACAATTTTTTAAATCCAATTTTATCCTTCGGTGTGTTTTTAGTAAAAGATATGAAAGGAATCTTTTTTCATTTTTCGTACGATGTACTTTTTGACTTTTCCGACAAAAGTACAAGAAGATTGTTTTCTTTTAACTTATATGGAATGAATGGATTTTTAAAACATTATTTTCAAGAATCTTCCCTTACAAGGTTTCATGTTTATTTTTAATCAACTTCTTTTAGTTTAGAATTGTATGACATGTTAAGAAAGGAAAAGTGTTTTTGAAGTAGAAAGGATATTTTCCTCAAGAATGGAGTTCAAGTGTTTTATCAAAATTATTTTCAATATAAGGTAATAAAGGGTTATGTTTCTATCCCTATTATTACATTGATTTTATTATGTTGTGATGGAATTATTTTTATGAATTTCTTTATCTTATATGAATTGTTTTATGATGTCACGATGTTTAATATTCCCATTTTTATTACATGGGTTTTGCTATGATGTATGGTTTATGATTTTGTGGCACACATAATATTGGTATCATTATGAGATGGGTGGGACCTATATCTCCCTCCAATGCATTGGGTAAATATTTTATATCTCATGAGATAGACATGGCTGGAATGGAAGGTCAAACCAGTTCAGTGAAACGGGACTGAAACGAGGAATAAACTCGGTTCAGAAATGGAATTTGTCCACTAAGATAGTCTCGGAAATGATTCTTGACTAATAAGAAATGATTATATATGATTATGTGTGTATTCTACAAAGTATCATGTTTTAAGTTATGATTATTTGGATTACATTTCACTACTATGATTTAACTCATGTTAAGAAATTATGATTTCTTATGCAGGTTAAGATTTTCAAAAGTTATGTTCTTATGATTTGATTGATTTTTCTTTTGTTTACCCTTACTGAGCATATGAGCTCACCCTTTTGTATGTTTTATTTCCCCAGGTCAGGAAGACGGTTATTAAGTAGGATATTCCAAAAAGGGACTCTAGATATGATGAAATAAATGGGAGGCAAAGTAGATGCTTTATGAACCAGTTGTTTATGTTTCCCAGTTTCTAAAGACACTATACCTAAACGGTCCTTTCCTGGTTTTGTTATGTGTTGTAATAAGTGTGCATCAATTTTTAAGTAATAATAATGTATGTAAAGTATGGGTCATTATAGTTGGTATCAGAGGAAAGGTATAGTCAACCTTTGGAAACTAGGATGTGAAAGACTTAGTAAGAACCCTACAGATAAGTCTAAGCATAGTACACAATCTTAGTGTTTTAGAAATGGCCAGGAATAAACTAGGATAAGACCTTAAGTGTGAAATTTTATTCTTGATTATGTTGTTTTCCTATTGTAATTAGGGTTTCTCACACTATTCTTCTTGGTTTTAGTCAATGGCTGGAACCCGAAGGAACCGTGTTAATGCAGAATGCGACGGGCAATGCAATGATTGTCCCCCTCAGCAACCAAATGTTATGGGAGATGGAATAAAAAATCTTGTAGCCATGCTCACACAACTTTCTCAAGCTATGAATCATGCAGGACTTCCAAACGAGCAAAGGAAAGAGCAACATTCTGTTGAATCCTTCATGAGGCAGCGTCCACCTTCATTCAGCGGGTCTACTGATCCATTAGTTGCTGAACAATGGATTAGTACTACTGAAAAGATATTTTCAGTTCTTCAATGTTCTGAACATGATAAAGTCATCTTAGCAGTGTATCGTTTGGAAGGTGATGCTGATCAATGGTGGAATCTTATCAAGAATACAAGTCAAATAGATGAAATTGAGTCCATGGAATGGGATGAGTTCAAGAACTTATTTTTCAATAAGTACATCCCTCGTATTCTCCGAACCAAGATACAGAAAGAGTTTCTTGAACTGAAGCAAAAGGATGATGAATCTGTTGGTACCTATGAAGCAAATTTTACAAGACTTGCAAGGTACGCTTCTGGTATTATTATCCAACCAGAGAGTAAGATCAATCAATTCTTTAGTGGATTAAAACCAATTCATTGAAGGGAGTTAGCCATAAGGGACTTCAATAGCTACGAGTAAATCGTTCGATGTGCTCTCAAAGTCAAGATGGAGATTAGAGTAACCCATCAGTCATAAGGGTTTGATAAGAAGAGGAAAATGGAATTCAAAGGAAAATCTAAAGAGCACACTGAAAAGAAGATGAGCTTTCCCTTATGCTCAAAGTGTGGAAACAAAAATGGAAGGAATTGTCTTAAAGGGACAAGTAAATGTTTCAAATGTGGAAAGGAAGGTCATCGGGCATTTGAATGCCGCAATGATGGGAAGAAGATGTCTAATGATGCAAAAAAAGGAATGGATACAAAGAATGAACCTACTACACTTCAATGTTTCAAGTGCAAGGAGATGGGGCATTATGCCAATCAATGCCCAAATCCAAGGGTTGATGATGATGGTCGACGTCAACAAACTCTTAAGGCTAAAGACAAAGGAAAGTCACATGAAATTTCTATCAGCGATGTGGAGTACGATAACGATGTGGTGAAAGGTACACTTACCATACACTCTAATGTAGCAAATGTTTTATTTGATTCTAGATCGACCCACTCCTTTATTTCTGAAGAATTTTCTAAGGATATCACCATATTACCTCAACAATTAGATGTTGAGTTAGCTGTGACAACCCCTAATGGAACAACAGTCACATCAAAAGTTTATAATTATTCTCGGATTGAAGTTTTTGGGAAAGTGCTTCCTACAGATCTTGTGGTCCGTCCTATAGTGTAATTTGATGTGATTATTGGCGTGGATTGGCTTTCTTTATATGGAGCTCATATCAATTGCCAAAGAAGGGAAGTTATATTTCATATTCCAGATCAATCTATGATCGTCTATCGATGCAAGGATGAACATAACCTTCCAGTGGAAATTTCTTCCATCTTATGGGTCTTGATTGCACTAAATGAAGGTTATTTATTTCAAATGGTTGGTGAGAAACTCATGATTAAGAATATGCCCATTGTATGGGAGTTTGACGATGTATTTCCGGAGGAATTGTCAGGTCTTCAACCAAATCGTGAAGTTGAGTTTTCAATAGAACTCGTACCAGGTGCTTTGCCTATTTCAAGGACACCTTATAGAATGGCCCCTAGTGATATGCAGTAATTGAAAAAGAAACTCCAAGAGAATCTTGATAAAGTATTCATACTCCCTTGTGCGTCACCTTGGGGAGCACCTGTTCTGTTTGTTAAGAAGATAGATTGATCAATGAGACTCTACATTGATTATAGAGAACATAACAAGATCACTATCAAGAACAAATATCCTCTCCCATACATTGATGACTTATTTGACCAACTACGCGGAGATCAATACTTTTCCAAGATTGATCTTCGTTCAGGGTATCATAAATTATGGTTCAAAAGGGATGATATACCAAAGACAGATTTCCGTACAAGGAATGGACAATATGAATTTATAGTGATGCCATTTGGTCTTACTAATTCCCCTGCTATCTTCATGGATCTGATGAATAGAGTCTTTAGAGACTATCTTGATCAGTTTGTGGTAGTCTTTATAGACGATATTCTTGTATATTCAAAGAGCAAGGAAGACCATGAAGATCACTCGATAATTATATTGAAGACCCTGAGAAAGGAGAAGCTTTATGAAAAATTTACCAAGTGTGAATTTTGGCTTCAAAGAGTTTCTTTTTTGGGTCACATAATCTCAAAAGAGGGGATATCTGTGGATCCAACAACAAAAGAGGTTATCGAAATATGGTCGAGACCAACAACAGTAACTGAGATCTGATGTTATCTTGTTTTGGCTGGATATTATCGACGTTTTGTGAATGATTTTTCACGATTATCTAATCCACTCACCATGTTGACTCGGAAAGGAGTTAAGTTTGTCTTCATGGAGGAATGTGAAGAGAATTTCAAGGAGTTGAAAAGAAGGTTATCCAGTGCACTTGTGCTCACACTGCCTTGTAGTGGAGAAAGGTTTGTGATCTACAGTGATGCATCCAAGAAGGGATTGGGGTATGTTCTTATGAAAAATGATATGGTGATAGCTTATGCCTCACGATAGTTTAAAATCCATGAGAAAAATTACCCAAATCAAGATTTGGATTTAGCTGCGGTAATATTTGCATTAAAGATTTGGAGGCATTACCTTTATGGTGAAAGGTGTGTTATTTATACTGATCATAAAAGTTTAAATTATATTATCACACAAAAGGAGCTGAATATGCGCCAAAGATGACGGTTGGAGCTAATTAAGGATTACGACTGCTCAATTCATTACCACCCTGGGAAAGAAAACAAGGTGGAAGATGCATTATGTCGACAAGACCATGCTAGTTTATCCATGTTGAGGATCACAAAAGATATAATATTTATGGATTTACAAAGGATGGTTCTTGTAATTATAATGGAAGGGGGAAAATCCTATCTTTCTAAAATGAATGTTCAACCATCTATACATGTGATGATTAATGTGGCGCAAAAATAAGATGTAGTGTTACAAAAGAAGGTGAGAAATATTCCGGAATTCAACCTTGATTATGATGGATAATAAAGTTCAGGAATCGGGTTTGTGTTCCTCCCATCCCCGAATTAAAGAAGGAGCTGCTGGATGAGGCTCATAGTTCTTCATTCTGTATTCATCCTGGAAGCACGAAGATGTATAGGGACCTGAAAGAGTACTTCTGGTGGGATGAAATGAAAAGAGATGTTGCTGAATATGTCTCTCAATGCTTGGTTTGTCAACAAGTTTAATCTAAGAGACAGAAGTCAAAGGGGATGTTACAACCATTACCCATACCCGAATGGAAATGAGAAAACATCACTATGGACTTTGTCACAGGACTTCCTAAAACATCCAAAGGCAATAATTCTATCTGGGTCATAGTTGATCGTCTTACAAAGTCAGCACACTTCATTGCTATTAGAGAGGATTTCTATCTGGATCAGCTTTCCATGATATATGTAAAGGAAGTGGTAAGATTGCATGGAGTACCACTTTCTATTTTATCTGATCGGGATCTGAGATTTACCTCAATGTTCTAGCAAATTCTTCAGCATTCTCTGGATACATAGTTGAGTTTCATCACTGCTTATCATCCTCAAACAGACGGTCAGTCTGAGAGAACAATTCAAAATCTAGAAAATATGTTGAGAGTTTTCTCTATGGATTTCAAAGGTGGTTGGGATCAACACCTACCATTGGTGGAATTTTCTTATAAAAATAGCTTTCACTCTAGTATTCAGATGGCTCCTTATGAAGCTCTCTATGGAAATAAATGTATGACTCCAACTTGCTGGGATGAAGTTGGGGAAGGAAATCTATTAGGACCTGGTCTCATTTATGAAATGGCAGAAAAGGTCAGATCTATTCAACAACACATAAGAGCAGCTCAGAGTTGACAGAAAAGTTATGCCAACAACCGATGAAAAGACCTAGAGTTTGAAGTAGGTGATAAAGTGTTCTTACGAATATCTCTCTGGAAGAGGGTCATGAGATTTGGAAAGAAGGGAAAGTTGAGCCCTATATATATCGGTCATTTCGAAATACTGGATCGTGTTGGAAAGGTAGCTTACCGATTGGCGCTTCCACCGAATCTCTCTCAAGTTCAAGATGTGTTCCATGTATCTCTCCTGAGAAAGTATATACCTGATCCTTCACATGTACTCAGCTCAGAAGTTGTACCGCTGGAGAAAGATCTTTCTTATGAAGAACAACCGATAGAGATTTCGGATCATAGCGAAAAAGTCCTATGAAACAAGACCACTCTCTTGGTGAAAGTTTTATGGAGGAACCACCAATTAGAAGAATCTACATGGGAGCTTGAGGATATGATGAGGGAGAGGTATCCTAATCTGTATGTTATAAAGTGACGAATTTCAAGAGAGAAATTCATTTTAAGGGGGGTAGAATGTAACTCCCGAGACTTTTATGAGAAATATTTTGTTTTTATGTTATATAAATCATCAGAGGAATCTTTCTCTACACGCAATCGCGCCCTTCCTCAATAGCGTGTGCAGTACGCAATACCGAGTTCAACTAAACAATGATATATTATTATAATATTATAAACTAGCCATTATGAATAGTATTAACTGAATTTTAAATTTTAGAACAATATTATTCATCCTACACATGTTCTAGAACATGGTAAGAGAACAAAATAATTTTTTTGTGAAAAAAAAAATTTATCAAAAAAACGCAGTTTTGACGCCTTTTGATGGCGCACCCACATTAAATCTTTTTTTGACACGTTTATAAGTTCAATTTCACAAAATAAAATTCTTCTTTTGAATCAGGATATAAAAATTTACTTTGGATAAATTTTTGATATTTTTCTGATAACATTCATATTTTGATGAATAGTAAAAATACGCTAATTTTTAATTAAAAACAACTTTTTTCATTGAGAAAATTTATAAGGTTAAATTATCATATTGAATGGTTTAAAAGTATATATAGAATATATTTTTACCATTTAATATAATTTATGTCATTACCATTAATTTCACATTGAATTCAAAGGTAAAAACATTTCAATCTTTGGCAATGTTTTAACTTATAAAACCTATTTTCTTAACAATGGGATTTATTTTAAATTAATTACTGTGAATTATGTGTTTGGAATTTTGTAAAATGGATTCAATATTTGTAATCAGTGGGTCCAAATTTTTTTAATAAGCTACTTTTTAAATTTGTGCATTATGAATAGTAACTACGGTAAATTTTATTTACCATAGTTAATGTTAAATCGGGTAATTAAGGATAAATATAAGATTATAAAATTACCCTAACACCTACAAAAATCCTATTGGATGATTAAAAGTCGACCCATATCACCTAAGGGTCGTATTAGATTCATTTAATGGACTTTTTTCATGGAAAATAATTTAATTATTATTAAAACCAAAGAATGTGACAACATGTCACTTTCTTAAATCTTATAAGTATAATAATTTTAATTTAGTGATAAACTTAATGAAACATTGAACATGAATAATATACAGAAAGATAATACAATTATATACAACATACGAATTTATTTAAAATATTTTAGGGATTAAATAATTATCATTAATTATGACACAATAGTGATGTTGAAATAATTTTATTAATTAAAATATCAAATAAATGGTTTTAAAAATATTAAAATAATTATTATATGCACTATTTAATGTGATCCACTAATTTTATTGATACATATACCATTTTATTAATCTATTAAAGCTGTTAGTTCGAACATATCCTCTGTATATATTTTATTTAAATTCAAATAAATGAATAGTGTAAAAATTGACACTATTGTTATTTTATAAAAATAACACATTATAAAATTGATTAAAAATCACAAAAATATTTTAAAATTGTAAATTAAATTTTATATGGTCTCAAATGTCATAAAGTTTCATATTATGGAAAAATTCAAAACACATATGTAATTATTATTAATGATTAAAAATTTAGAATATTATTACCACAAATAAAATTAAATTGATAAATAAGGATAAATCAAGTTGATAATGTTTAAAATAAATTCCTAACATGTTTAAATTTTCTTGGATGATGATATTACAACCTTATGTCATCTAAACTTCAGATATGAGTCATTTTGGATGTTTTTTAGGTGGGGTTGGGATTTAATATAAACTAATATATTATATATTTCCAAAGGTGCCCCTCTCCTCCCTTATAAAAGGGCACCTCTTCCCTCTCCTCCTCACACAAATTTGAGCCTTCAAGATTGTCCAAACCCTACCCATTTCACTTCCCCACTTCCCTAGAATCATTCTAGAGGTTTTGGTCTTCTTCAAATACCAACCCTAGTGCCCTAAGAGGAGGTTAAGAAGTGGCGCGTCAAAAAAAGAGGTAATATCCATTACCGATCCTTTCCAAATTCTTTCTTCTTCAACATCTTATTTTTTAGTTTTTTCATTATAAAGTAATAAAATCAGTATCACTCATATAGTGATATGTTATTATAAGTATGAAAGAACCCTATTTCACCATCTATCCATCCTACGGAAATGGAAATCACCGCGCGTGCGTACGTACGGAATACCATCTCCACACCGTAGTGTAATCTATTTCCCCCCACCACGTTACTTGGATGGGTATAATGGTGTATATAATTACTATATATGATTATTGTAAAGTGATATTGATTCTGAAATAGTATACATACACTCCAATATAATTCCACAATCATGGGAACGATATCATCGCTTGTGCGTACGTACGGAATACCGTCTCCACGATGTGATGCGATTCGTTCTACATGATCTTCATTGCATAGTTATTATATAAATGAATTGAATGAATTAGTATGATATATAGTACATTAATACCATTCTGTAAATGATGTATCTATAACCTAAAGAGAATAATTAGAATTTATTCGACAAAACATGCATAAGAAAAAAAAGTTATAAACACCCGAATAACAAGTAACAATGAAATATTACTACTAAGAAGCTAATAATATGACCATATATGATATCATAACAATAATTATGAATATTTAATAAGTCAATAAAATTATTTAAATCATTATACAGGAGGTTCGGACACTTACTAATCAAATCGGACCTAAGGTAAGGGAAATATCACAATCTCATTTTTATCCAAGATTGTTTATAATTTGAAATTTACTGGGGTGTATTTTTTCATCCACATCCATGATTCCTCAATATTTAATATTATTTCCATCCACCTACAATTGTTTAAATCCAATTTACCATTCGGTGAGTTTTTAGTAAAATATATGAAAGGAATCTTTTGTCGTTTTTCGTACAAGGTACTTTTTGACTTCTTCGACAAAAGTACGAGAAGAATGTTTTCTTTTAACTTATACGGCATGAATAGATTTTTAAAACATTATTTCCAAGAATCTTCCCTTGAAAATTTTCAACTTTATTTTTAATCATCTTTTTTTAGTTTAGAATTTTATGACATGTTAAGAAAGGAAAAGTAATTTTGATGTAGAAAAGATATTTTCCTCAAAAATGGAGTTCAAGTGTTTTATCAAAATAATTTTCCATCTAAGATAATAAGGGGTTCTGTTTCTATCCCTATTATTAAATTAATTTGATTATGTTGTGATGGAATTATTTTTATGAATTCCTTTATCTTATATGAATTGTTTTATGATGTCACAATGTTTAATATTCCCAGTTTTATTACATGGGTTATGCTATGATGTATGGTTTATGATTTTGTGGCACACATAAGAATAATATCATTATGAGATGGGTGGGACCTATATCTCCCTCCAATGCATTGGGTAAAGATTTTATATCTCATGAGATAGAAATGGATGGAACGGTAGGATAAACCGGTTCAGTGAAACAGGACTGAAACGAGGAATGAACTCGGTTTAGAAATGGACTTTGTCAACTAAGATAGTCTTGGAAATGAGTCTTGACTAATAAGAAATGATTCTCTATGATTATTTGTGTATGCCAAAAAGTTTCATGTTTTAAGTTATGATTATTGGGATTAAGTTTCACTACTATGATTTATCCCATGTTATGAAATTATGATTTCTTTTAGAGGTTAAGATTTCCAAAAGTTATGTTCTTATGATTTGATTGATTTTTCTTTTGTTTACCCTTGCTGAGCATTTGAGCTCCCCCTTTTATATGTTTTATTTCCCGAGGACAGGAATAAGGTTATTAAGTAGGATATGCCAAAAAGGGACTCTAGATATGATGAAATAAATGGGAGGCAATGTAGATGCTTTATGAACCAGTTGTTTATGTTTCCCGGTTTCTAAAGACACTATACCTATACGGTCCTTTCCTGGTTTTTTTATGTGTTGTAATAAGTGTGCTACAATTTTGAAGTAATAACAATGTATGTAATGTATTGGTCGTTATAGTGATAAATCATGCTACATAAATTTATATATTCCTGTTGCTTCAAAATTTCATTGGTCATGGATAATAGAATTATACACTATAAATCAATGGAAATTTTAAATGTTTCTCATAGAGAGAAAATTATTCATCACTATTAATATTTCTATGAGATTTACAAATTGGTTCTTCTAATACATTTAATTTTCTTTCATGGAAAATGGTAACATATAATCACGTCATCAACCCTTGGAAATTTGTGATAGTGAGAATATTATCCTTCTTTAGTATGGATCACTGTGATACGCTTGAATTAAATTAATTATTATTTATACATATAATATGCACAGATCTTTAATAAATTATATTTTAAAATTTATACTGATAAAGAAATATAATATTTATTAGTCACCCACTATTTTACCTAAACCCAATATAAATCAGTATTGGCTTCAAAATATCCTATTTCTTTGTTATTATTTTGGAAATTATCCAAATTCCCTTTTTCATTACCACATCATTGTTGGGCCAATCAACATGAAAGGGTTTATATAGGCATTCCAATTTCCAAATCCAATTACTCATAGATCCATGATTTATTTAGTGAACTACTCAATTCTCTAATACATACAATTGATTTCCTCAATCCTTGAATATTAGTTACTCAATGTACTTATTTGGAAGTAAAATCTTGATGTGATCTATGTTATGTGAACTTAAATCATCATGTATGATTTCCTAGATAATTGATAATACACCAACATTGGTTTGTTAGGCACGTTGATATATCGTCCGATTTTAACTAAAGTACTTGAAGGTTATACAAAATAATAAAATAAATGATTGATTATATATTTTATTAGTATGTTTTTAATTATTATATTTCTCACATACTTATTCAGGACAGAAAAGTAATTTTTTATTTTATTTTAAAAACGGCATTTTGGATGAGCAATAATTTACGCAACAAGCGGGAACCAAATTACCCAAATACCAAATTCCATGTTCTAAATTCAAAAAAAAACATTCATAGGTCACCAGTAGTGTTATCTCCATCCAACATCCTACACTATCATTGAGTCAAGAAGATCACATAACCCCACAAAAAACCCAAAATCAACCAATGAAATTAAAAATTCAAAAAATAGAAAATAAATTCCTTGAGCCCTATGCCATACGCTAAATAAGGCCACACGACGCCCGAGACTTCATCATCACCCCTAAATTATAGTGTTCACACCATCATCTCTAGACTATCCATTGACGTAATACTACACCATCATCAACGAGGCCACGAACCATCACTGAATCAAGAGAAGAGTCGTCAGAAGCCGCAATCAATAGAGACTGGGCAACCAGAGATCGACATTATCTATAGAGGGAATGAAACTATCTCCATGAACTAGAAAATATAAAATCCGAAGACCAGCACCATACAAAATCAACATCACTGAACACTGTGATCTCCTGGAACCCCGATGACCACATGAACTCACCTCCCAAGACACCTTTAGATCCACCGCGTAGATCAGACTGCGAGTAGTGGTGGAATCATAGAGCAAGAACATAGTACGAACAAACTCCAGTTTGAGGAACCACCAAAAACTAGTATATCTGTTGTCGTAGAGGATGATAATAGTGATAAAAACCAAAACAAAAAAAGGCCAAACATCAATCTCGACCGAAAAAACCCCACAAATATCAAAAGACCTCCATAGAAGAGAAATGACCAAAATGCAACCAACAAAGGGAACTGAATCCCTAAGGCATGAGAAAAGCAACACGAACTATGAATGTAGGCCTTGGAAGAGAGCCAACGTCCTGGAGAGATACCCTATCAAGATGGGTAAAAAGATGGTAGAGGAGGGCATCAAAGGAACGCATGAAGAGAGAGGCCTCTGAGAATAGTCGGGTCACTGGAAAAGCGAAACCCATCTGAAAAGGATTAATAAAACCCTACAAACTAATGAAAAAGATGGCAGAGAAATCAGGATTGATGGAGACTATATAAGAGAAAAGGATGCTGGAAGAGAATGAGTGATTGCCATGGGGAGAAACCCTAGATGAATGAGAGGAGTGGCGCTCTTGAGAGAAAAATTCCGGGAGATAAGGGATCCATCCCTAGTCACCCACTTCTCAAATACTTATTAATATTAAGTGGATTAAATTAAATAATTAACCATGTATTAGATAATTCATATGTATAAGATAATTTACATTAGTTATATATTTTGTGATTAATAATTTTTATAATTCATGTGATTGTGAAAAAAAATCCATTATGAAATAACAATGTAACATGAAATAAATAAAATAATAATGTTTTATGATCATGAGGTTCTAAGAATGGTCATTTAATCGTGATGTGGATAAAATTACCATTGAAAAATGGTAAATACACCTTGAATGATTAAATTTTCATGTTGCAACATTCCACCAATCGACCAATTTATATATCTTTGATTAGTTTTTCCTCAACTCTAAACATGATCCTCATCCACTAGATTTGGATATTCATCCATTATATGATCTCTTACTCAAAGATTGGTGAGGGGAATAACAGGTTTATATAAATGAAACCACATGTACAAATTCTATGCATAATTAGATAAGTGATGAAATGCATGAAACATATTTAATTTATTAATAAATTAAATGAAAGAGATCACATTCCAAGGTCTAGTCTATGTTCATTTTCATTCACATTCATGAACCAAATTATTAATTTAATAAAACCATAATTCAAATATTAATAGTTCATATTTAAGATAAATCACGCTAGAATCAATTTATTATCTTCATTAAATAATCAATTTTTTATTTTAATTCTCAATTGAATTTCATTGATATTCTCAAAAATGATAATTTTAATGAATTTAAAAAATGTAATTTAAAATCAACTATGTACATAAATGTACCTTGGATAAAATATGGTGAATACCCTTCCAAATATACCCAATTTGTGTTATACTCATATAATTTTTACACTTGCGACATATTTCATATATGAATTATCTCATATTTAATGATGTGTACTATCAATTTATTGATTAAATGAATTAATTTATTTTCCTATAATGTTTAATTATTTAATGGACATAGAAGAATATCTGTAATATATCTCAGACATCTATGATTTATTTGAGCATTATATAGAAATTAATTTAAAATATATATACTTTTTAAAAACACATCATATAGAGAGTTTCATAAAGATAATGACAACATGAAAGAATATTATGAAAAGGATAACACTGTATAGTTAATCAATATTAATTATTCATATTTTGGTACAAGTAAAAGGTATGTAAAATCGAGTTATATGGTTTGAAAATATCTCATTGTCTATCGAAGAAACACACCTATGGACTTGGGGTGTGAAATGCACATTTGAATAATGGGACTACACTGTGTGAACCAAGTGAACTAAAAACCTCACTGAGTGCCAAACATGGGGAAAGATAGATCATTTTATCTTTTTTTTTTAGATCATTTCTTTATTATCTAAGGAAAATAGATCAATATAATTGTTTTATACAAGTATTGGATCAGCAAGTTAATGTCAGGATGG